>JAODUP010000436.1:210000-265000 GCA_025642065.1 Paralvinella palmiformis | reverse complement strand
TGTCATTCATAAGCAGGAAGATGGTGTTTGGGGCAAAGATACAGGCAACATGACTTATAATGGAATGGTTGGACGTATCCAGAGACGGGTTGGTGTCACCCAAAACGTCACTTCGTAATTAGGAACCAAAACGTAGACTGAACTATGTTTACATAAGCATTAGCATCCTCGGGCTAGGACGGTCGTTTCTCTTTTAAAATAGGTTTCTCTATTTCCCAGGAGTTTGACATGGGACTAAATGCATACACTCAAACAGAAGATCGGATCCGCGTTATCGACTATAGTCAAACATTTATTTTTGTTGGCTACAATATTCTGATCAAGAGGCCTCCAGCTACTGATGGATATTTTATGATATATCCGTTTACGTTGTTTACCTGGGTAACACTCGTTGCTGCCATGATAGGTCAGTATCTGAATATTATCTTATACTGAAAGACTTGATGCACTGTAATTTTCCATCGAACGCCATTCATGATTATGCTAATATATATTTGTCAATTGTAGCGATGTTATTGGTAAATATATCGATTACATCTTGCCGCCACGAATCGATGCGAACTGGTAGAAGCTCGAGGTTCCATCTGTGGTCTTTAATACGAAGAATATGGAAGCCACTAATCTCTCAATGTAAGTAAACGATAACGAGTACGGGATGTGATTGTTGTTGTTACTTGTAAGGACACACACACACACATACACACACACACATACACACACACACATACACACACACATACATACACATACACACACACACACATACATATATATATATATATATATATATATATATACTCTCCTCAATCGTATCAGTCACATGTATATATATATATATATATATATATATATATATATATATATATAATTTATTATTATGGTTCACGGTATGCAAATTCCACCCACCTATCTCATTTGTTTCTCATATATGGAGTACATTATATGTGTTTTATTAAAGTCGACGTCTTAAAAATGCCAATCACAAATTTGTAATCACGTCTATGTTCTACGTCATATTACGTATCAGCCGTCGACGCGAAGAGACCAGAAACTGTTCCCCAGCAGCTGGTCTTCTGTATCTGGTGGCCAATGACCGTGGTTCTGGTGGCTTACTACAATTCCTCGCTGACGTCGATCCTTGCCATCAGACGCATTAATCTGCCGTTCAATTCCGTCCAGCAGTTGGCGCAGAGTTCACTTCCTATTGTCGTCCTAAGAGACGGAGCCATGCACGGAATCCTGGCGGCTGCCGAGGATGGCGTCCTGAGGCAGATCTACGACAAGGTGGTGAGAAGCGACGGCTTCATTTCAGATTACGCCTCGCAGATCGACATCATACTAAACAACCCGAACACGGTTTGTCTGTTCGACGGCGACTCGTTCAACAATCTCGCCTACCTGAGGCCAGATTTGCCGCATGCGAAGTGTACCATCTCCGTTGTGGCGCGGCTGAACCGAATTCAGCGCGGATTCATCTTCCCGAAGAACAGCCCGTATGTTAATTCCATCTCAAATAGGTACATCTATTACTGGAATAGTTTGTGTGCGCTGACTAGTGGGTAATAATTATCTAAAGTAAATTATATCGTAATGATTGAAATGTTGGCCGCAAAATATTCGAAGATGGCGGAAACGAAATGCCTTCTTCTTCTTCCCGTGGTTTCGCCTAAACAATGCCGTAATCTACTTCCAGCATCCTACGCATGCTCGAGTCTGGTGTCTACGACAGATTATTACGGAGATATCAACCGAAAGAGAAATGCAGCGGCTACGAAACGAGAGATTCCCAGCAGACGATAAGCCTCGACACCATCGCCAATGCATTTTATTTACTGGCCTACGGATTGTCGCTGTCTTGTTTGTGTCTCGTCGTAGAAGTCTGTTTTAGACCAAAAACGACACACTCGACAGCCAACGACCAACAAACCAGATCATTATCTATACTCAAACAGAGCCTATCTAAAAGGTATTTTTCGCCTTACGAAGACATCGATCGTTTAACGTGATCGGTGATTGACTGTTAACGGTATTTTGTCTTTGATCATGCGATTGTGTTTGTGTCGTTTCGACTTTTAAATTAAAAAACAAACAAACAGCAAACCTTTCTCAAATCGGAGAAAGGCTAGAAAGGGCCATAAGCGATCGATCTCCTGTGATAAACGATGCTTTAATTAATTCACCTCGCTCTAACAGATATCAAGGTTCGTTTGGTTAAGAATAATAAATTACGTACTTGCTAATAAACGTTGGGTTATTTACTTTACTACACATATCCCATAGCAATCTAAATTTTAACTTGGCAAGTTGTTCATGGCGTGAGTGATTGATTATCTTGGCTGTAATATGAGTCACTCTGGTGTAATAAAGGAGTTCTAGTATCAGTCATGAATCAGGCCATACTATGAGTCGCATTGTGTATGTGTGTGTTTTTGTGTGTATATGTGTGTGTATATATATATATATATATATATATATGTGTGTGTGTGTGTTGTGTGTGTGTGTGTGTGTGTGTTGTGTGTTATAACACACAGTTATGACACTAACACAGGTTTTATACTTTTATTCAAACTAGCCCTGTTGGTTCTAATGATCTCAGGGGACCAATCCAAAAGGTTTCTCGTTTTAGTCTATTAATCGGTGCCGAAAATCAAAACCTGAGCTGTGTATCTGTTCAATCGGTGCTAAAATGTAATAACCGAGAAATGGGCGGTTGTAGTCAGGAAGAGAGGAACCCTCTGCGTGCACTTGTAAATACGTGAATAAAGAAGATTGATGTTTTGATTCAATAGTAAACTGTTGGCCATTACCTCTTATGCGAAGAGTTGAACTAGTTTCGCCTCCATATTGTTTATTACAGAAGTAGCATTGATAAGCATAAAAACGTTTAAGGAAAAGCAAGCAATATATCCCAGTCGCAGTTAGTTATAACTTAGGACTCGAAAGCTGCAATGCTGCAACGTTGTTATATAAAACACACCAACCACACAAGCTGTGTTCAATGCCACCGCTCGAGATGCAATGCGGTGTTTCTATTCCTGAGTCAAGAGTACTTATGATGCGTTAAGAGCGTACTGTTCCTGCTACAGTCATTTAAATGCTGGATAGCTAGGCCAAACACCTAAACGGCGTCCTCCAAAAACGCAAATAGTGCACGGAATATACAGCTCTAGATCAACTTTTCTTAGAATGCATGGACCTGGAAACATACAGTCTCCATGCACAGAATACGAAACATCTCAAACGCAGCATAATATACCTTGTGATATTTCCTGAAAGGTCAAATACCTCATTAAGATATAAATCCAATAAATACCATGACCTACTCGTCATTATTATAAAAAAATTACATCTGACCTTTAGCATACCGTTAAGTCGGAACTGCCATTCTATATATCGAGCCGTAATAGCGCAGTTAGTTAGAGCTTAGGACTCGTAGCCCAACGGTTGCGAGTTCGAGACTGCGTGAGCTGCAATGACGTCATGTCGCGACAGGTTCACTCATCAAAAAAATGAGAACCTGACAGGATGTTGGCTGTGTGTTTCAGTAACGCTTTGCGCCTTTAATGGCAGCATGCGTTGTATGCTCCTTTGTTAGCTGAGATATGTCCTGGGTAAAAATAGATCTGAGTCAGGGATACTAATATTGTACAGCGGCCCAGAGCAGGCTTACTCAGTTATGGCGCTATATAAAATGCACTATTATTATTATTAGTATCTGCCAAATCATTTTTGGGTGACGGTGCTCGTAATATTTGACCATTCACTTATTAGCTCGCAAGCTAATAATATTGCATTGTTTTGAACCACAACAGCTGGTGGTCGGAATAAGACAAGAAGATAAGACAAGGCAATTTATTCACAATTTCCGATTCACACATAATACGTGACATAGTATAATATTAATAGTAGTAGAGAAAATTGAGGGACAAGCATAGCCATAATGTTGTCTTCCTACCTGCCCATAACTGAATAAAAAATTAAATAAAACATGCCCAGTGTATGGAAAACATTTTGTAGACACACATACATATATACATACATACACACGCATATATATATATATATATATATATATATATATATATATATATATATATATATATATATATATATGTAATAGTATAATCAAAACGTACTGCTACATTTTACATTGTCTGCATATGAAGCAAGTAAGTGAGCTATTACCATTTTTTAAATAGGTATCACTTTGAGGTAAACTTTGATAAAAAGTAGATGTACCACGTGCCATGTGCAAAAGATCAGCTTGACGGGTGATATGAATTTCTTGAATTTCACGATTATATTTGAAGGTATTATCTAACGAATGAGGCAGTCTATTATTGTCGAAATCGTACATGAATAACGAGGATTGATATGCACACAAGCTTCAAAATATTTGATTGCTTAAACAGAGGTTCAAAATAATTATTATATTTTGCTTTATTCATTGTATATTCTGTTTTTCGTACGACTGATTGGCAAGCCCTACCCCATGGTAAAATACCATATGTGAGGTTTGGTTGAATGAGTGCAAAATGCAGCAATAATTGTTCAACATCGTTTTGCTGTTAGAACAACACAATCATATTTTTAATTAATTTATTTAAAACAAGGATTGAAAAAGAATACACCATGACTTTTCGTCCTTCTCATTAGAACATATTCTAAAATAAAGCGCCCGTGTGTGCCCGTACGTATGTGCGTACATGCGTGCATACGTGCGTTTGTCCGTGTATGTGTGTCCGCTTGTCCATGCGTGTGTATGTGTGCAGGTGTATGCATGTGTGTGCGTGTTTGCATGTGTGTGTGTGGTGTGTGGCGTACGTGCGTGTGTGCGTGTGTACATACGTGCGTGCATGTGTGTGTATGCGCGTGCGCGCGCATATAATGTTATGATAACAAAATTACATTAATGATTCAGCACATGTGTGTATACAAAAGCTAATCCATTGATGACATCGTTAGAACATATTCTAGCCGTCCAATCCCAAATGAATATATCACACTGACAACGATCAAAACACATTTCTATACTTCAACCGTGTTGCTAGCATGGTTCGAGAAGAGAGGACGGACGAAGATGAAACACAATTTTCAAAACATTACTTTAAATTTACTGGCCACACAGGTAAGGAGTGGATTGATTTGTTGTAAATGTTAACAGAAACACAAAATTGCTGATAAATTTTATGTGTAGTTGTTACTGCACATAATATGACAATACCATGTCATTTCCTCTTTGATTGAATTATGTGATGTGTTCAATGATGTTATTTTTATAATTAGCTGGTAGTAATACAATCATTTTATAAATAGGCAGCCAGACACACATACTGACAGAAAAATAGATTTATAGATTTATAGATAGATAGATAGATAGATAGATAGATACAGTCAGAATCCGTTAATTCGGACATTGCTTATCCGATAAATCCACCACCCGACATATTATTGCCTGTGACGGATTTAGCTCATTTATAAATGACTGTTTAATCCTACAAAATCGTGTTCCGCGTTCCGACACTTCATTTCGCCAACAGAATGTGACATTTCAATGTAAAATGACCTCGATAATCCGACAACACGAAAATGTGGCCAAATATTTCCGTATGTGTATATACATACATACATACATACACAATTAGACAAATACATATGCATGCATACACATATACATGCATAGATAGATAAAAACATCACATCAAAATGCCGAGTATGAGTCAAGCTAAAGCCCGTTAGTATGAACAACGACATGAAATATAATTATTTCCTTCTCTAGTGGGTTCTATCTCTTTACTCATCTTTCGAAATATCGATACGACAACAAATCGGTCATTTCGATTTCATCTATTCTGTATCGATCTTTCTTGCAGTATGCACCATACAGTGTACTACACGAAGACGGTTCATGGTCGGGAATATGTATAGATCTGATAGATCTGATCAGTAAAATGCTCAACTTCAGGTAACTTATCATAAAGTATCCAGGGGTAAGGCGCTCGGTGATGGTGGGGGGGGGAGGTTAGAGATATTCGAAATATGTTATTATTGGGCGAACCAAAATATTGACAAGTAATATGTAACATGAATGATTGTACATGATATCAGCGTAAATATAATGAACGGTAGTAATTGAGCAACGCACAGCTTAGCTTTGTGTGTATCTTAAGTTGTCAATGATATTCACCTTTCATCGAGTATAATCATGCTCTCGCCAATATCAGACAATAATTAACGTCTGTTAATAAAATACCTAATTTACCGAGAGAAAATATCATATAACATATAACACACAACATATTGCGCCTACGCAATTTTTATATCGTTGTTTTTCTTTTAGTCACAAACTGCTTACACTCACCAAACATTTTATTCTATACAATGTTCTTGTAACTAATTTGTTTTATATATATATATATATATATATATATATATATATATATATATATATATATATATATATATATATATAAGCATTGACTTTGAGTAGTTTTCCAATAGATTCTGTCCAACGTAACTTGTAACAGAACCTTCTAGGACGAAGTGAAGGTATAGAACTTGACCTGTCTGATGAAATTAGCTTGATCAGTTATAAAATATGTGAAAGTCAATATCAAAGTTAACTGGAAATAAACTAATCTTATTATATTTCTAATGAAAGTCAATACTTATACGATTACAATTTAGAACCATGTTACAGCACCCAGTCGTCTTAATTCTCACCCCCACCCTATAAGGCCATTCAACATATACTGTTAATATAAATTGTATATTGCATTTTGGTTTTTACACCTCAGATATGTCATTCACAACCAGAAAGATGGAATTTGGGGCTTAGATACTGGCAACATGACATACAACGGAATGGTTGGAAGTATTCAGAGAGGGGTAGGTGTTAGTGGCAATGACAGAGTGTAATAATATCACAAAAGCTGCATAATTATTACAGGAGAATATTGAAGACTTTCCTGTTCGATTTAGAAAGTTAGCATACGATAAACATTTCTGATTTCCATCATTATAATCATTTCTATTGGAAGTAGTATTACTAAAAGATCAATTTTAGAATATTTCGGTGATGTTTTATTTTTTCCTTTCTAGGAGTTCGATATTGGAGTGAATGCCTTCACCCAAACAGCAGACAGACTGCGTGTTATCGATTATAGTCAATCGTTTCTTTTCGTTCCTTATTACTTGGTAATGAGGAGGCCTCCAGCAACAGACAGATTATTCATGATCTATCCCTTCAAGAAGTTTACCTGGATAGGACTTATTGCACTCGTTATGGGTGAGTAGTATAAAATATGTTACGGATAAAATTGTTATTGAAGAATAATACATTTATTAGCTGTCCGTTTGACGGAGACTGTTGACTGTTTAACTGATGAAACGGTGCATAACCAATTGTTTTATGGACAACATTGTTACAAACGATACATAATGTAAACAGCAACACATACGCAAAATATAACGTAGGATGAGAAATATATCGATCCCATAATACCTAAAATAAAATAGTTACTAGATCTACCATTGAAACAATCATACTGCAATGATAGTTCTTATTTTAATCCACTTTAGCTATGGGGCTGGTGAATACATTGATAACGTTTTGTCAGCGACATCGCTGGAAACCTTTCCACTACTTCTACTCCGAAACACAGATATCAGTTGGTGCAATGTTGAACTTGATTCTAGATCAATGTCAGTATTAAATAAATGTTTTCATTACAATATATACTAACTGTTGTGAAAGAGTGTTTTATTAAATGTACATTTTATTATTATTATTATTATTATTATTATTATTATTATTATTATTATTATATATTTTTTAGACAATTGCATACAATAGCTTCTTTTCTGATTTCAGAATGCTCCTTCGTTCATTTGATAGTAATTAATCTACATGTGTAACATAAACATTCTAATAGCCATTCACCATAAATCTGAACATTCCGGTTTCGACCTTTCAGGACGATTTCTAATAGCCGTGAGTTCTAATGATTCTCTTATTCTTTAGCTCTACAACTCAAACGATCTCTAACCATCTCACAGCACATCATCATGACTTTTTGGTGTATCATGAGAGTTTTATTAGTGGCTTTCTACATGTCGTCGCTGACGTCATCTCTCGCCATTCGAAAGCTTCATCTACCGGTACATTCGTTAGAAGAACTGGCACAAAGTTCACTATCTGTCGTGATGTTTAAAAATGCAGCGATGCACGGAATAATGGCCGCAGCGAAGAGCGGTGTTATGAAGCGGACACATGAAAAGGCATTGGAAACCGATGGCTTTGCAGTAGATTATCCTTCAATGATTGACCAGATCTGCCAAGGGTGAAGTGCAATCTCTCTATAATAGCGCGTATTAATAGACTACAACATGGCTTCATCTTTCCAAAGAACAGTGCATACATCCAGGATATATCAGCCGCGTAAGGGCCAGAGTTTGTAATGGCCCTGTTTGTCCATTTGCCGCTCCTATGGTTATAATGGTGAACCTATGAATCTTCTATAATATAAGTTTTTTTTGTGGATTTATTATCACATGGGATCACTGATGAAATTCAGTTGGGTTGTCATTCCGAAGAAAAAAAATTGTATGCAAATTTGCGCGGCCATTATCGATAAATCTGTTTTATTCAATACTGTCGAAAGTATGCATGATAATGTCACAATAAGTATGTCTATACCTATGTTTTCATGGTGAATGATTACGATAAACCCCATTAGAAAATTGTAACATGTAAATATATATTATTAACATGCAAATTAGCCACCGCATTATTTAAGAAAATGCTTTCCACCACAACTCGGTGCAATGTTAAAGCCATACAGTCAACAGGGAGCATACCTGACTTTGTCACGAACAAAACGCACCAGCCGGAGTACTGTTGTGCCGAGACGCGGAATCTGGGTGAGAATATGTTTTAATAGTGTTTATTTTCAATCACAAAGTATGTTGAATCAATGCGTAGGTTTATTGGACGTCAACTTGTGTTACCAATTTTATAAATTACAAGATAATCACAAATGAGAAACCGGTCGTCGGATAAATATTTAAACTGCTTATTTCAAATATGGCGGTCAAAACACCCTGCTATCCATTTCCAGGGAGGGTGCATTGCATTCTGATGAATATGTCACTGGTGATATTATCACTGGTGTTATTTGTAACGAGTGACTCACATTTTGCATGATGCCAAATTATTGCTAAATTCTTGTAACTACTACCAGAATAATAAAATAATAATAAATATGCCATATTTAGATAGTACAGTGTATGAACATTAATGTTAGTCACTGTTAGAAACTATCCAGTAAAGACACCTTCCTCCGAATATCTTTGGAGACTGACCCATATGTATGCACGCACACACGCACACACACACACATACCCACATACACACACACACACACACACAAATATATATATATATATATATATATATATATATATACCAGAAACAAAACGACACTGGAGGTAGGTCTCGAAGGATGTTTAGATATGATGATGCTCTGTGCCTGTTGCCTCTTTATATGTACCCTAAAACGCACATTGCCCGTGCCAGACATCTTATCTATTTCCATCCAGATTCCTTATTACACCAATGTAAGAAAGTTATGTCGTTACTACAATATGTTTGAGTTTATTAGCTTTGTTATGTATAATGTAGAATCTATATTGTTGTCTTCTATGTAGTCTGGCGAAACGACCTATTAATTCATGCAATGCCGCTTGATGGATTTATACTCCGGGAGTCGTTTGTTACTCCGGCAGGTAAGCTGCGGACAGAGTTTTTTCCCATATTATGAGTAATTAGGTTACACTGATATAGGAAATTTGTTAAATGTATAGCTATTATAATCCCGACGTGTCATTCGCAGTAAAGGAGACCTGCATGAAATCCGCTATTCTCGACCATGGGTCAAATAGATCAAGTAGATAGGCGCTTTAATTTAGATCCCACCATACCTAACTGCATATACTTACGGACGCTACATTAGGCGTGAATGAACGTTCACTTAGTGATGAACGGACACTTATGAGGATTAGCTGTTAGGTTCGAGTAAATTATCGTATTTACTCACATTCGACACGATATTTCGTTCTAGTCCATTAATAATCCATTGTGCAGTATTGCTACTTTGTTTTATTTTAGTTTAATCGCTTCAGTGAGTCCATACTGAGTTAGTGTACATTCTCTTTGTTATGAACAAACTGTAATTTTTGTTAACACGCTGAGGGTATACATAAGGCTTAAATTTTCACTTAGGTTAGAGAATAACTTCGACGCCAGACCAGTCGGGCGTGTATTGATATATGGTTAATATAGGTAGGATTTATTCAGTTATTCGTACCCAGAATAAAGCTGAGGTCAGCATCTGAGGTGTCGAAATGTTTTATATACAGGTTTCTTTTGGACCACAGAAAATTACTGTTGAATGTAAACTGTGGTGTCAAAAGAGTTATGATATGTATGTAGCAAGTCACCATTGAACCACACGCACGTATTGTTTGCTGCGAGCTGTGGTATCAAATGGTATGTTTTTTACGTGCTTCCGCTTTTTGTACGTAGCCAGCATGTAGCCGCTTTCCTGTGGGCGTGACATATTTGTCGCGTACGAAAAGCGAATTAGCTGGTTCCCACAGGCTGATGAGTAGACCAGACACATGCTTAGGTATACTCACACATCTATCAATATGTGGAGGTATGGAACATTTTATTTTTAGATTAATGTATGCATAGTTGTATTTGTATTTAGATTTATGGAGGTAGGTCTCGAAGGATGTTTAGATATGTTGATGCTGTGTGTCTGTTGCCTCTTTATATGTACCCTGAAACGCACACACACACACACACGCGCGCGCGCGCACACAATGGTATAAATATTGCTGGCAAAGTAAATACTTTAGACACATGCACTTGATAAAGGTTTCTTATAACCGAAACTAGTCGTGCTATTTTGGGCTGAGTGAAAATACTATTATTTCTGCTATTGTCGGAGGTATTATAATTATTATCATAATATATATATTATATGTACTGATATATATGCTTCATTTCCAGTTATAGCTGCGTTATATATGTACTAATATATAAAATTTGTTTTCTATTTAGGTAGTAGTCGTTTGATCATAATTCTGTAAGAATTATAAACATCACGAAAACCTGAGCCCACGCCTTTATTATATGTAACATAAAACACACACACACACACACAACACTACACACACACACACACACACACACACACACACACACACACACACATATATATATATATATATATATATATATATACCAGAAACAAAACGACACTGGAACTAGCAGTTAAGTTGCAGCACAGACACGGGAGAGTTTATCAAGCTGCTTCATTATCATGGCTTCATCGCGTCTTATGACGAACTGATACATTTCAGCAAATTATTTGCAAATTATGTAGTTGACAAGAGTAGTTTGCTTCGCCAAGCGATGGATTTGACTCAGAGGATGGATAACATCTCTGGATGGTTTGACAATCTGGGCCTCCTGATATCCAACGATAATGGAAGACGAGAAACCTACGGTCCTAAAGTAACAGTGGACATTCGAGATAATGGTGCATTCATACACGACGAGGCAGATGCCACTATGATGGGATGTAATCAGATGGTAAGGATGTAATCAGAATCCTTGGTGGTGATGCTGTTATCATTGTGAATTTAGTATACTGGGTCTGAAACGTTCAACTGCACTGTAGTATGCAGATGGAGGACTGGAATATAGTGGTTGTGGACATCAACCCAACCTGTACTGAGCTGGGTCCTAAATGTTTGCAGCTAATGGATATGCACGTTCTTAGTGAATACAACACTGTGTTCTGCCCCTTTAATAAGGGGAAAATCAGTGCACTGGATAATCTTCAGGAATGTAATTTTCTTGGGTTGTACCAGGTGCTAGGTGAAGAGGATGCCACACGTTCAGCTTTATGGAAACGGAATAACGATTCTTCGCAGTCGTGTATGTTCAGCCACTAGAAACCTCGACGAGTGAGCCACGTTGCATGATTTACTCAGGGAAGAAGGGAAAGTCTATGCGCATTACACCCCCCATACACACACAACACACACTCAGAAGTGAATCAATATTTTTATATATGCAGAAAATAAAGTAATGCTGTGGATCAGCAATGACCACTAAAGGTGGATATAACACAGATTGGTTGGGAGCTGAATGGTGATAATCCATCACCATGTGTTGACGCTGGTCTTCCCACTCTCCAAGGTATCCGTGATGTCCGAAACTGTGGCTGCAAATCAGAGGGAAAATCATGCAGTACTGAGGGCTGTAACTGCTCAGCAGCCGATGGGTGTTAAAACACATATACAATGAGGGGCGATGCACACAAGAATGGTGATGAACAAGCAGAGTACGAGTCTGAGCAGCATATGTTTTAAGGACAGTGGTGTTTCGTTTCTTGTCCACTCAAGAAATGGACTTTGAATTGAAAACTTATAATATCGTGCATAGAATTTATTGCTATTTTTACTTGGTTTCATTATAATAGAATGTCTAACTTCTATTGATAAAAGTAAATTAACTTTGATGATACGTTAATTATTATATTAAACAAGATTTATTTGACAATAAATTACTCATAATGCATTTGGTGATAGGATTATCTATATCTTTGACTCCTAATATATGTCTATGTACACCATTTCTGTGATATTATCATGCCAATCAGTAAATATTTTGAAACAAATACGTTTTTCAATAATGCTGTTATTGGCTAAATGGCATAAAATAACATATGCGCTTTATAACTATTAAGTTGACTTTATCACAATCTTTGATCAAGAAAATGTGATTAATGACATAACTTTTATCATGCATATTGTCATAATCGGTATAAATATAGATTCTAATAGTTCCTACTAGTGTTTTCCGAATTATTAACCTTGAAAATATAGGTATTGCCATACTTTTTGTGATAGTATCGTGCATACTTAAATCGATATTTAATCAAATAGATTTTTCGATAACAGAGGCACTAATTTGCATATAAATAACTTTTCCATGGTTGTCGGAATGACAACCCAAATAGATTTCATCAGTGGCAAATCCACCATCAAACCATATGTTATAGAAATTTCATAGGTTCACAAAATGACAAAATGTGTGTCACATACACAACGTTCTAATGCTTGTCAGCGTATGAAAATTATCACCCATATGCTGGCATACGCTGGCATACGCTAACATACGCTATGAGTACTTTATGCATAGGTTGAATCACGGTGGCACACGCTGGCAAACGCGAGTTAGAAATTTTATTAAGCATGTTTAAAACTGTTGTGTGTACTCTGACGTGCGATTTATACGCTAACATTTCCTGACATTCGCTGATTATAAGCTACTCATACGCTACTCATACGCTACTCATAGATTAAATAAGGTAATTATACGCATAATTCTGCATTTTCAATGGCTTCTTGTGCGAATGAAAATGATTTTATGAATTTTTATGCTGAACTCATACGTTTCTCTCATACGCTATATTGTGACACGGCCATAACCCACTTTGTCAAACGCTTTTAGAAATATATGCGGATATTGTACGATCAATTTTGCAGAATTGTACTCCTTTACGTGATATATCTATCAATAAATGTTTGTCAGGGTTAATTTCAGATTTTTATTGCGATTATGTTTGCAGCTAATCAACGCAACTTAACTATCCTGGTACAACCGCAAATTGTGTTACTGCGTTAATTGAATGTCTTAGATGAAGTTATATACCCATAAATCATCTATTTAATAGACAGAATATTGTTGAGTTAAAAAACGACTAAAATGCTTTAATAATTAGTCAATAAGTCCAATAAAAGTAATAAATTTACCTTCATTTCTAAAATCAATGTTTCACTTTACTTTAAGCCTTCAACATCTGATGGAAGCTGGTGTCTATGATCAGATAATAAGAAAATATCCGCCTAAAGAAGAGTGTAACGGCCACGAGACAAGAGAAGAACAACAAGCCATAAGCTTTGATGTTATTTGCGGCGTATTTTATATTCTAGCTGTTGGATTAACAACATCAGCTATATGTCTGTTAGTAGAATGTATCATTGGATGTCAGAAGGAACGAAAAACTGGAAAATATATATACGGATGGGTAAGTGAGGAAGTGATTGGGTGAGTGAGTGAGTGAGTGATTGGGTGAGTGAGTGAGTGAGTGAGTGAGTGAGTGAGTGAGTGTGAGTGAGTGAGTGAGTGAGCGAGCGAGCGAGCGAGCGAGCGAGTGAGTGAGTGCACTAGCTACACAAATATTGGTATTTTGTATCGAGTGGCTATATAGTGGTAGCGCATTACTTTAACCGTCCTTCGGTGAAAATGATTACTTTCTGGAATTGGAATAATGACGATTTTCATCAAAATGATGAAAACGCCGATCATCATGATAATGGTGTGAATGTGAATATACTGTAGTCAAATTTACCTTTGAAATTCCCATTGTGGAGACGCTCCACTCGATGGCAGTATTCGTTATTCGTACCAACGTATTCGTATTTACATACGAATACTTTGGGTGAAAGGCAAAGTAATCGTATTTGAATACTTTCTAAAGTATTCAGATTATGAATACTCTTACGAATAATTCAGGAAATATCTAAGTCCTTTAATAATAAAAACAGTGAAAGCTCAAGCTGTGATGGCACAGTTAGTTTCAGCGTAGGACTCGTAAGCCAAGGGTCGCGGGTTCGAGACTCCGGAGTTGCAATGCTGTCATGTGGCGACTGGTTTACTCATCAATAAAATGAGAAATACCCAGAAATTGGTCACTGCCATAGTGGATTACGTCCGCAGGGTGTCTTTAACTCCCCCGTTTAATTTTAATCAAGTCAGTGGAGACGACAGGGCCATTTAACGTGGTTAGCCATCCACGATGTTGTGAGCCGAGAAATTACCCCGTGATGGAACAAATATGTGACCCTTGACACCAGGTGCCAAGTGCTTAACCGCTAGACCACCGGAGCACATTATTAGAAATCACCACAAGACAAACGTACATATATCATAGATACCATAAAATTGACTGCTTGTGATCGCTACTTTATTCAAAATTTATGCAACGTTTTGACTCCACTCGAAACGGCCATATACTACAGGCAGGGACATAATATTGTCACAATCACTTATGTGGTGCCATTTAAAACTGGACTTAAAGCTGCATTGAAAACAAATGTGCATTCCAGATATAGCACTGGTCTGGTGACACCCTTGAAGCAATCTGTGGGGGGGGGAAACTATTCGAGTCCCATCTAGTGTTCATATTATCTGCTTCTTTAGACCCCATTTTCAAGCTACAGTGGTGGTGCCAAGTAGTGAGCCAGACATAGAAACATACGCGCTATAGAACATTTGAAAATCTCATGAACATCAAATTGCATGTACTCTTTAGTACTTAGATTACATATAATCTTGTGTGTTTTATACTGTCCAAATATTTGTATCTAATATATATATATATATATGCCATGTGTATAGTATGTTAATGATATGTACACATTATAAATAATATGAATGTAACGTTTAGGGGTGGGGTTATTATGTTGCATATAAATATTTATCTAAATATATGTCTAAATCTGTATACAAATATGTATACAAAGGTCTGTATAAATATTTCATAATAGCAAATAAAACTGAGCATACAATTTATGTTTAAAAGTCTTCTAAGTATTCATGAATGTATTCATGAATACTTAGAAAAGGTATTCATATACGAATAAGTTCTCAATTCATGTATTCGTATTTGAATTCATGAAATTGGAAAATAACCGTATTCGTATTCGAATACCTTGTAAAGTATTCAACCCGTGTGTGGTCGATAGACAGTTTTCAAGTAAGTGCGTTGCAACGATATTCGCCCCTCATCATACAGCAGAGTTGAATTTATTATGGCATAAACATATTACCTAAATGCTCTCATTCCGTTTAACTATCTGTATGCATCATTAATTTAGTCCAACTTATCCCTGTATGTTCTAGTATCTATACTACAGCTAAAATTAAAACGATTATCTTAACTACGAGAAGTGGATAATAATCTACTACATTTTACGATAGTAGAGAAGTATATTAATAAGCAGAAAAGCAATAAATTATACAGTTTAAGACCAATGTCGAATTGTAATGGTTCAATAAACCATATGTTTTATAAAAAAACATCCATTAAGGCAGATATATTTCAAATATATCTAAACAGGTTACAGTTACATTGAAGTTACATATCTAGATACATGACTTATGAATTAATCTAGATAAGTTACAGTTACATTCCAAATGTATCTAAATACGTCTACAGTCACATTTTCTGGGTCTGTGAATGTCATAATTGGGCATATATTTGTGTACGCAAGGACATGACTAGACTAGTCAATATTTGTCAGGTTTATTCATTTTCAGTTATAAAATTTGTATGGTCATGTTGATTCACATATTGTCAACATTAATACATAAATGCTACTTTGAGTTCATTCAAATGAATACATGTTTTTGAAGATGAGACAATTACCATAACTATCCTAATAATTTTATTAAAGGCCACTCAATAAATTGCCAGGGTGTATGTTAAAATTATATAGTATTAATGACTCTCTTTATTAGTGTTAAAATATGCAATAAAGTATTTAAAATAATCATATATCTAAAATATATATCTGCATAAGTTACAGTTATATTTGAAAATTTGAAAAATTGTATGTTATTATTTGAAATTCTACAAAATATGTTTTGCCATTAGTTCATTCAGTTCGCATTGCTTTCATGTATATGTTCAAAATATTTTGATTTTAAATTTCTGTAAGAACAATTATGATGTCAGCTTGATGCCATATGTCATTACATATAGGTAAATAATTTCCGAATATTCAAGTTTTGCGAATATTCAAGTTTTATATATTAACCACCTACGTGTGAATGTGACTAATGATCATCCCACTAGTGCAGATAATTAAAAGCCTAAAATATTGAATGTATGTAACATCAGATGAGCTGTTACCGTATAAAGAGAGGGGAGAGACAGACATATAGACACACACACACACACACACACAGCACACACACACACACACACACACACACACACACACACACACACAGAGAGAGAGAGTGACGGTATTGATCGTGCGATCGGCGATGGATTAAATAAAGTGATAGTTCGGCTTATCAAGGGATCAAAAGTCACGTGTAAGTAACCACCCCTTGACTGTCAGCAGAAATCCCCCCCCGCACTATAATGCAACAACAACCACAACTCCAACGTTTAGCAAGGTCACAAAGTTGGCATAAAAATGAGATTAGACTGTACTTTAAATATGAAGGAAGGTAAAATATTTCTATGTCATTATCTGATTGATTAAAACAATTTATGTTGTACTCTAGCATTTCTCTAAACAGGTTCTAATAATCAGATGTATACAGTAAGCCTCATTTAAAACACACACACACACACACACACACACACAATATATATATATATATATATATATATATATATATTTCGTATGTATATAACAAAATTAATCTGATGTCTCACAGGAATGATATTTATGTGCAAAGATACGACAATGGCACAAACAAGGAAAAGACAAATAAACATTTAACTATAATTACTATTAATCTCATCTTAACACAAATTGTGTGTATTAAATGTCTAATAACTTGAATTAATCATATTATTGACTGGCAAAATATATTAAAAAACTGGAACAAATTATAAAAATAGAAAAATAAAATAAATTAAATTACTAACAAATATTAAGACAAAATTAAATGACCAGTGAACGGGTCTTGATAGCTAATCGTTTGTGGAACAATTGTTATCGATCAGCATCTAGAATTTAATCCAATAAAACTCGATCTTTCTAACTTAAACTTTACAATCCCGTTAAAAATCTCAAAAAGAATCCCTGATAATCGAATTACTTAAATTGGTGTAAAGGTTTTTTTTATAGTGGCAAAGTACATATTTTCTTTTTTTGAAAGCTGCTTACGTAGATACACAAGAGCAGTTTAAGTAGATAAGCAAGCGGGTTTAACTGATAAGAACTGTTAGACTCTAGACGTTCATCTGGATAAGCATCAACGACAGCCTTCTCCAGAAGCATTGGTAAGAATGGTAGGCTTCATCCATATTAATGGTTCTGAAATAAATCAGGATTTGCGTTTGCCAATTTTTGAGTCGTCTAATGCATAAAGATTTATACACATGTATTAGAAACAAGCTACCTCTGACTGGAATATTTACATTATGCATTTCTGGTTGATGCACCTAATTAATCCATAGCTTAGAAGCTCATATTAGCAGACCATCAACCTCACGTTGTAAGTTTCTGATGGGGTTGCCTTCAGTCGTATTAATATAATTACGCCGATGTTTCATCTGCTAGCTCAGCAGCAAGTATACCTATGGGTCATGATGGTTTGAATACACAGTGGGTACAAGACTGAGAATATTGCAAGAATATATGAATTAAGACAGATTCGTTTGGTGTAACATCTTGGCAACATGTTATCATGGGGAAATTTCACACCGATATATCGTTATTTATCACTTTAATGCTGATGGCCAACAGATATATATATATATATATATATTTGGAGTATTTGGGTATATGGAGGGATAGGCACAAAAATAGAAAAGTAACATGAAACGTAAACGAAATACAGCCGAATATGGCAAACGAAATAATTGCTCAGAGATCAATTTCAGTACACAACTCCCAAGAAAAGAAAAGATTATCGATTTTGCAAATTTACTTTACGTATAGGTTTGGGTAAGTCTATACACAACATTAGTTTGCATCATTCAGACTAATGCTCTAAACAGGTAGTCATCGATCATATATAATGTTGTGATAATAAAACTACATTAATGATTCATATTACATCAGCTGTTAGGTTTGCACAAGAGATAATTCACTGGTGACATAGTTGGAACAGATTCTCGTCGTCCAATCCCATTGCACTACATCACTATCAAACCGATCATAGCACATTTCCATACTTCAACCGTGTTGGCTGTAGTATTCGAGAAGAGAGGACGGACGAAGATGAAGCACCATTTTCGAAACATTACTTTAAATTTACTGGCCACACAGGTAAGAATTAGATTTATTTGTTGTAAATGTTAACACTTTCTGTTGTATTTTAACTGTAGTTGAGCCGATTATGTGATATTTTCTATATGGTTATTTTCATAATCAGCTGTTATTACTCTATAATTTTACTAATAAATACAAGCATTTTATAAATAGGCAGACTGACAGATAAATGTATAGATAAACAAATAGATAGATAGATAGATAGATAGATAGATATATAGATAGATATATAGATATTTAGATAGAAAGATAGATACATACGTACATAGAAGCACACACATACTATACTATTATTATTATATATATATATAAAATAATATATATATATATATATATATATATATATATATATATATATATATATATATATATATAATTACATACAAACATACAAACATATATGCATACATAGATGTGTACATACATACATACATAGTTCTATACACACATAGAAAAATACACATATACACATGCATACACATATACATAAATATCTAGATAAAGATATGTCATAAAAGTATGGGGTATCAGTCAAGCTAAAGCCCAATAGTGTAAAGAACGATATAAAATATAATTATTTCCTTCCCTACTCGGTTCTATCTCTTTACTCATCTTTCGAAATACTGATACGACAATAAATCGATCAATTCGATTACATCTTCTGTGTATCGACCTTTCTTACAGTATGCACCATACAGTGTACTACACGACGATGGTTCATGGTCAGGAATATGTATAGATCTGATAGATCTGATCAGTAAAATGCTCAACTTCAGGTAACTAATTATAAACTGTCTAGAGGTCAGGTGCTTGGTGATGGAAGAGGAGGGTGGCGATTTCGAAAGCATACAGATGACATATTGCGTGTGTGCAATCCTTATATGTATTTTCTTCTTCTTTTCTTTCAGTTAAGAACTTTTATTCTCACCAAAAGCATTATCCTATATCATTGTATTGTAATAAATTATATATAAATAGACCCACTGACCTTGAGTAATTCTCCAATAGATTATGTCCATGATAACTCTAACCATGTCATAGAACCTTCTAGAACGAAGCGCAGGTACAGAACGTGACCTATCTGATGCAAGCAGCTTGATCAAAGTTATATAACCAAGCTTTTCTTAATATAATATGTGAAAGTAAATTTCGTCAATATCAAAACGTACATAAAATAAAATAAACATTATTCTGTTTCTAATGAAAGTCAATACTTATACGATTACAGTTTAGAACCATGTTAGAGCATCCAGTCGTCTTAACCCCCCCCCCCCCACCCCCCACATAAGGCCATTCAACATATACTGTTAATATAAATTGTGCATTGTATTTTGCTTTTTACACCTCAGATATGTCATTCACAACCAGAAAGATAGAATTGGGGGCTTAGATACTGGAAACATGACATACAACGGAATGGTTGGAAGTATTCAGAGAGGGGTATGTGTTAGTGGCAATGACAGAGTGTAATAATATCACAAAAGCTACATAATTATTACAGGAGAATACTGAAGACTTTCTTGTCCAATTTAGAAAGTTAGCATACGATAAACATTTCTGATTTCCATCATTATAATCATTTCTATTGGAAGTAGTATTACTAAAAGATCAATTTTAGAATATTTCGGTGATGTTTGTTTTTTTCCTTTCTAGGAGTTCGATATTGGAGTGAATGCCTTCACCCAAACAGCAGACAGACTGCGTGTTATCGATTATAGTCAATCGTTTCTTTTCGTTCCTTATTACTTGGTAATGAGGAGGCCTCCAGCAACAGACAGATTATTCATGATCTATCCCTTCAAGAAGTTTACCTGGATAGGACTTATTGTACTCATTATAGGTGAGTAGTATAAATAGGTTATGGTTTAAATTGCTATTGGAAAATAATTCATTTATTAGCTGTCCGTTTGACGGAGACTGTTGACTGTTTAACTGATGAAACGGTGCATAACCAATTGTTTAATGGACAACCTTGTTACAAACGATACATAATGTAAAAAGCATCATATACGCAAAAGATAACGTAGCATGAGAAATAAATCGATCCCATAATAACTAAAATATAATGCAGGATATATTTCTACTCTAGTTACTACTATTGATAAAATATATTATGTTACAATTAGGCTAATGATAGTTCTTATTTTAATCCACTTTAGCTATGGGGCTGGTAAATACATTGATAACGTTTTGTCAGGGACATCGCTGGAAACCTTTCCACTACTTCTACTCCGAAATACAGATATCAGTTGGTGCAATGTTGAAGTCGATTCTAGATCAATGTCAGTATTAAATAAACATTTTGTTACAATCAATACAAACTGAAATTGGGTGAATAAAATAGTCTATTGTTAAAGAGAACGTAACAGTAGTGTACAATAGCTTCTTTTCCGATTTCAGAATGTTACTTTGTTCATTGGATAGCAATTAATTTACATGCATAATATAAACATTTATATAGTCATTCACCATAAGTCTGAATATTCAGGTTTCGACCATTCTGGACGATTTCTAATGCCAGTGTATTCTTATGTTTCTCTTATGCTTTAGCTGTACAAATCAAAAGATCTCAAACTGTCTCTCAGCACATCATCATGAATATTTGGTGGATCATGACAATCATATTAGTGGCTTTCTACACGTCTTCGCTGACTTCATCTCTCGCCATTCGAAAGCTTCATCTTCCAGTACATTCTTTAGAAGAACTGGCACAAAGTTCACTATCTGTTGTGATGTTTAAAAATGGAGCGATGCATGGAATCACGGCAGCGGCTAAGAGCGGTGTTCTGAAGCGGATATATGAAAAGGCATGCGAAACCGATGGCTTTGCTGAAGATTATCCTTCAATGATTGAGATGGTTCTAAACGATCCTAACAGAGTGAGCTTTTTCGATGGCGATTCGTTCAATTATTTAGCGTACTTGATACCAGATCTGCCAAGTGTGAAGTGCAACCTCTCTGTAATAACGCAAATTAATAGAGTGCAACATGGCTTCATCTTTCCAAAGAACAGTGCACACATCCAGGATATATCATCTAGGTAATCGACGCAGTTTGTACGCGCATTTTGTCAAAGTCTTTTCCAAATCTAGCCAGATATTATGCGATCAATATTCCTGAAGTATCCCCCTTTACGTGTTATATCTATCAATTCCAAGCTTAAATTCAGATTTTCATCCTCATTATGTTTACATCTCATCAACATAAATTAACTATCCTGGAACAACCGCAAGTTGTGTTACTGTGCAAATGAGATATCTAGATGAAGTGATATATCCGCAAGTGACTCATTTACTAGACAGAATATTGTTGCATTGAAGAACGACTAAAATGCTTTAATAATTAGTCAATAAGTCCAATAAAAGTAATAAACCCTTCATTTCTAAAATCGATGTTTCACTTTATTTTAAGCCTTCAACATCTGATGGAAGCTGGTGTCTATGATCAGATAATAAGAAAATATCAGCCTAAAGAAGAGTGTAATGGCCACGAGACAAGAGAAGAACAACAAGCAATAAGCTTTGATGTTATTTGCGGCGTATTTTATATTCTAGCTGTTGGATTAACAACATCAGCTATATGTCTGTTAGTAGAATGTATCATTGGATGTCAGAAGGAACGAAAAACTGGAAAATATATATACGGATGGGTAAGTGAGGAAGTGATTGGGTGAGTGAGTGGTTTGTTTGTGAGTGACGATTGGAGTGGTGGTGGTGGTGGTGGTGGTGGTGGTGGTGAGTGGTGAGTGAGTGGTGGTGGTGGTGGTGGTGGTGGTGGTGGTGGTGGTGGTGGTGGGTGGTGAGTGAGTGGTGGTGGTGGTGGTGGTGGTGGTGGTGGTGGTGGTGGTAGGTGGTGAGTGAGTGAGTGAGTGAGTGAGTGAGTGAGTGAGTGAGTGAGGTGGTGGTGGTGAGTGGTGGTGGTGGTGGTGGTGGTGAGTGGTGGTCGTGGTGGTGGTGGAGGAGGTGGTGGTGGTGGTGGTGGTGGTGGTGGTGGTGGGTACATATAATTGGTGGTGGTGGTGGTGGTGGTGGTGGTGAGGTTATTAATGGTGGTGGTGGTGGTGGTGGTGGTGAGTGGTGGTGGTGGTGGTGGTGGTGGTGGTGGTGGTGGTGGTGGTGGTGGTGGTGGTGGTGGTGGTGGTGAGTGAGTGAGTGAGTGAGTGAGTGAGACTGGAACTCAAGCCGAAATGTTTGCATCGCAGTGGTTTAGATGTCCTCCGTGTAGAATGAATAATTCCTGGAATTTGAGTACGAGTATGTAATATTAATGGATAAGATGGTTATCGTAATGAATACAACGACGATCATCATCATTATCGTGTGAATGTGAATATGTAATGTGTTCATAGCAACTAGGTGTAGCAATAACGGACAATTAACATTTGGGTCCCTGTCTAAACACTCCCAAATGAGTACCTAATAGCATTGATTAGTAAAGGGGTTTAATGCATGTTTGCCATATCAATGGTTAGAATATGAGCTGTATTTTAAAAAGTTCGAAAAAAATATATTTTAGTTTGCAATCTCCAGTGGCACAATTGCCAAATGATAATTCAATATAACTAAAAAGCAGACATAGTAATTGCATTCTTAAGCCGCTTTGTGTGCACCTGTTACAATCGTCTCGTGCTAGATATTATACCAATTCCAGCTGTTTTAGAAAGCTAAGCCTAAGGTATCTCTGATTATCTAGTCATATATTTTGTTTGGACATTTAGGGTATGCCATTGCGGATGAATTGGAAAATAATGATAATCTGTTTAATATAGTAGTGAAAATATCGAAACTGTCAATTGAATGAAGCTCGAGAAAGTTATAAGTTAATAGTCTAATCACTTTTAAATACATGTATTGTCAAATGAAGCATTTAACGCCAGCGTATTTCTGCGCATCCTTTGTTTTGAACAGATGTTGTTTGCAGACAAATCGCAATGTTGTGAAACTCTTATTGTATCATCCATATATGTCGCTTGATATTATCACCTTATAATATTTTAATAATGGATTGTGTTTAGAACATATTTAAAGTATTCTACAAAATAAATAAAAATCAAATATCGCAGATTTAAATAAATCTGTGAAACACAATTCGAGTCCCGTCTACATTTAGTGTTCAGATGATGTGCTTCTCTAGATCCCCCTTTCAAGCTATAACAATGTGTGCCAGGTAGTGAGCCAGACATAGAATCATGTGCAGTATTAAATGCTATAGCATTGTAGAAATTGGCACAACTTCCTAGTTGTTACAACAACCTCAGACTAAATTAAAATAGAAAATAGCATACTAGATTACAGTAGTTTAAACATTTGTCAATATAATATGAAACATTCAATAGTTATGAAAAATATATAAAGAATTATCACACTTCTGCCACATGTAATTATGTCGCAAACATGTGTTGGTATTAATACAAGTAATAATATTAATTGCAGACGACAACAACCTTTGGAGAAATGTGAAATATGCCTTACGCATCCGTGCTTCATATGTATCAATTGCATTGATTGCAAACATCGAACTGGATCTATCGCGCCTATCGTAGTCTAATAAATTACGAAACACATTGTTATACGCTACTCTCAATTTGGATATATATATATATATATATATATATATATATATATATATATATATATCACTTGCATATTATTAAAAACAAGTTTACACAATGTAAATAATATGTATGTAATGTTTGGATGTTGTTGTTTTGCTAATTATTATGTTGCACATAAATATGTATATAAATATCTGTCTAAATTTGTATACAAATATTTATACAAATATCCATATAAATATGTGATATCACCAAATAAAACCTACCAAAAAATGTGTTCTCAATTCATGTATTCGTATTCTTGAAATTGGAAAATATTCGTGTTCCTATTCCAAATCAAGTAAATGCGTTGCAACGATATTCATACAGTAGAGTTGAGTTTATTATGGGATATAAATATTATCTGAATGCTCTGGCTCCATTTATCTATCTGTATACTTCATTAATTTACTCCAACTTATCCCTGTATGTTCTAGTATCTAAGATACAGCTAATATTAAAACGATTATCTCAACTACAAGAAATTGATAATATTCTAATAAGTTCTACGATAGTAGATAACTAAATTATTAAGAAAAAGAGCAATACATTATACATTTTAAGACCAATGTCGAATTGTGACGATTCAATATGCTATATCCTTAATACAAACAATCCATTGTGTTCAGACATGGGGCGTATACATATAAAAATCAAGTAAAGAAATTAAATTAGCATCAGGAATAATATTAAATAATATATTAGATCATTTACCAGTGTTCTTGTTTTCCGAAAAATATAAATCCATGAAAACTGAGCCTTTAATCTTTGAGCATAGAAAATTCAATAACAACACATATCAATAAATTTGCGAGGCCTTATCAAAAACAGATTGGTCTAGTCTAAACTCAAGTGATGCTGAAGCCTGTTACAACATAATTATAGATAAAATAAATGATGTTATAGAATATTTTGCACCTAAAAGATAAGCAAAATATCTGTCAAACATGTAATACGAGAACCATGGATAACCTCCGGAATCCTACATTCATCAAAACACTTAGATAAACTTTATAAAAAGCAATTGGGTAAAGAAAACGTATCACCGGAACATGTTAAATATATAACTTACAGAAATAATTTTACCAGAATCAAACGTAAGCAAAGGGAGATATATTATGGTAACTTATTTCAACAATAAAAATCAAACATTAAGAAACATGGAGCACATTAAATGAGATACTCAATAGAAAAAATGACAAAACATCAATCCCAAATTCATTCAAAATAGATAACACAATTGAAAACAACTCCACTTACATAATAGACAAATTTAGCGAATTTATCTCTGAGATTAGACCTAAATCTGTTTCTAATATATCACCGTCCAGCACAAATTATCAAACCTACATGCCGACATGTAAGAAAGTAACATCTCTATATTTTCATCCTACTGACAGTACAGAAATAACAAACACCATAAATTCTCTAAAACTCAAAACGAGTTGTGGACATGACAATATGAATACGCTATTACTAAAACAAATAACATTTGCCATTTCGTTACCACTTAGCACAGCTGTAAATAAATCGATGGAAACCGGTGTTTTCCCGTCAAAACTTAAAATTGCAAAAGTAATACCAATTTATAAATCGAAAGATAAACAAAGTTTTACAAATTATAGACCAATTTCGCTTTTACCTAGCACATCCAAAATATATGAAAAATTGTCCATATTCGTTTGTACAATTATATGACAATTAACTCGTTAATGAACAAGAACCAATATGGCTTCAATAAAGGTCACTCCACAATAAATGCAGTTTCCAAATTTACTTATGATACTCTACTTGAATTGGAATCGAGTAATTATAATCTGTCTGTGTTCCTGGACGCTCCAGTGCCTTTGATACAATAAATCACAATCTTTTATATACAAAATTATGCCATTACGGCATACGCGGTGTTGCCTTGGAGTGGTTCAGGAGCTATCTAACAAAGAGAAAACAATATATCTATTATAAATGTATTGATTCAAAATTATTTCCCATAACTTGTGGTGTACCCCAGGGATCCGTATTGGTACCACTCCTCTTAATTTTATACTCAAATGATCTACCAGGATCCATCCGGTGCACCGCATTTATACTATTTGAAGATGATACAACAATATATGTATCTGGTAAAATTATTACGGAATTATATAAACTCGTTAATCAAGACATTGCATCATTAGCTGGGTGATTTAAGGTGAATAAATGATCTTTAAATATAAGCAAAACACATCATGTATTCTTCTAAAAATATAAGAATGTTAAGTCGGAAACACATGTATTAAAATTAGATAATACAATTATTAATTGAGTTAAATGTGTCAAATTTCAGGGACTACCAATAGATGAAAACCTAAACTGCCCTCAATAAAATTAAGCATATCTTAAATAAACACAATACGAGAACAGTATACCACAGCTTGATATATCCCTATTTAACATGTGGCACCATATTGTGTGGTTGTAGTCACTCAACATACTTACGGAGATGAGAAATTTTACAGAAAAGGCAATCAGGACCGTCGAGAAATCAAACTATAATGCTCATACCGAACCCTTATTTAAGAAGCTACAGATTCTCAAGCAAAAGGACATATGTACTTTTAAACTTTCAAAAATAATGTATTCATTCATTAATATAGCTTTACCAGATCCCCTAATGACCATGTTCACTGTAAATAGACATATTCATTCACACAAAATAAGATGCCTTCACCAGCCACACATACAATACAGAAAAACAGCATTTTTACAAAGACATTTATTTACCTAGCACCTGAAATATGGTACAAACTGCCAGAAACAATAAGACAGTTGAGGTCGCAACATAGCTTTAATAGATCTGTAAAGATATTTCTTACGAACTCAAATTAACAAAGTTATTTATAAATTGCATATATTGCATAATATATTGTACAATATTACATTATATTATGTTATGCTATCACCATAATCGGCGCACTTGGAGAGTGGACATAGATGGATAAATATGTAACTTTTAGGCCACTGCTCCTCCTCGTATAATCAATTATGTTCTACATGTTTGGTCTTTATTTTGGAGGTTATAGCTTTTTGCTTGTTTGTTGGCCTGATGGTATATGTTTGTAAATAATATTATGTTATAAACAATGTAATAATGCTACTGGATATATCATCGAATAATATTACTTACTTCTACTACTACCAACAAATAATAAGACAAAAATAAATCATCGATGAACGGTTCATGATAAATAATCATTTGTGGAATAATCGTGTATCGATCATCATCTAGAATCTAATCAAACGAAACTCGATCTTCCTAACTTAAACTTTCCTATCTCATTAAACAAAGTTGAATAGGAATCTCGGATAGATGAATTACTTAAATAACTTACATAGATTTAACACTGTTCAGTATAAAATGGTCTTTGTAGTGATATAGTATATATCTTATTTTTGTGAGATCTGCTTATGTAGATTGGCAGTAGATAAGCAACCTGGTTTAACTGATAAGAACAGTTAGATTGTAGACGTTCGTCTGGATAAACATCTACCACAACCTTATACAGAAACATTGATAAGAACGGTAGGCTTGATCCATATTAATAGTTCTGAAGTAAATCAATATTTACGTTTGCCTGTTTTTAAGTCGTCTAATACATAAATATTTATACACATGTATTACAACCGAACTAATTTTGACATAGGATATTTACATTATTAAGTTCTAGTTGAGACACCTAATAAATCTAAAGGTTTGAAAAAACATATTATCTTACCACCCACTTCACACTGTATTTTTCTGTTGGGGATTTCTTCAGTAGTATTAAAGGGATAGTCATCTTCATTCTTCATTTAAACAATTTAGGGCTATACAGCTATCCTCACAAATATCATAAATAATGTCAAAATGTATAAACGATCACCCATATATTACATAATCCAGTTCAAAATGTTGATTAGTCGTCTGTGGGCGTTGTCAATTTGAAGCTGGACAGAGACCGGAAGCTCCTGAATGCTGACATCACTTGAACACATCAGTTTGATCTTAACACTGTTGAAAAAGCATGTAAACAAGTTTGAGCAAAGAATTATTCCAGAACTAAATGGCATTGTCTTGTTAAATTTAAGTCATGAATGATATACAACCATATCATTTTGAGCCGGAAGGAAACTTAGAAGAGGAAGATGATTCCGATTGCTTAGAAGAAAGCAGGATTGTCGAAGAAACCTCCACAAAAACCGGGAATAATGAGTGGTGTCTGTGTGAACTCTGTGAACAAGTGGATTCCGAGAAGGAATCTCTTTGTTGCCTTTCTGTGCAAAATGTTAACTGTATTCTAACTGATTCAAATGTGAAATGTATATCGTAACATCCCGATTATTCCGCAGTATGTGTATTGCAGATGGTATCTGTAGCAATGGCAGAATTGTGACACCACACAATTCGACACCAGTTGGAATGGACAAACATGTATGTTACTCCTGTGAATTAAATTTCGTTTCGTTATTTAGATCTAGTGGTCGTGCTAGAGTTATGTTCAGCTTCCAATATCGCCGGATATACGTGTGTTCGGCCATACACATAATATCCTGTACTTTATCATAAGGAATATTCCTTGTGATATTTGCTGGCAGGTCAAATACCTCATAAATATACAAATCCAATAAATACTATGACCTATTCGTCACAATTATACAAAATTATATCGGCGCTTTAGCAGACCGTTATGATTGCCGTTCTATATATTAACATTTTCAAATCAGACCTAATGTCTGCTATATAAACTATAATTATAATATAGGGTTTTATTAATGACAAGGAGATTAAAGTTAGCCTGGACATAAATGGATACAGACTGGACATAACTGGATACAATAAAGATAATTATATTCCCCAAAACAACTAAGGTGAATTATATATTCAACTCAATTCAAACTCTGGACGGGGACTGAATCCAGAGTGGCGACTTTTCTTGCTGAGACATCTGTAATGTCAATGTCTTACCAGTCCCTAAGCCGCCAAGCAAAAACAAAAAGCGAATCACCTACAGCCGTGGAGTTTGGGAGTAGAACACCCAAAGTCAGATCACGGCAGTTGTGAGAATAGGTTTGGGTAAGTGTGTACACACTATTTGTTCTCATCAGTCACACTAATGCCCTAAACAGGGAGTCATCGATTATATATAACGTTGTGATAACAAGACTACATTAATGATTCATATTACCTCCGCAGTTATGTTTATACAAGAAATCATCCATTGATGACATCGTTGGAACAGATTCTTGCCGTTCAATCCCAATGAAATATATCACACTCAAACCGATCAAAGCACATTTCTATACCTCAACAGTGTTGCTGGTAGTGTTCGAGAAGAGAGGACGGACGAAGATGAAGCACCATTTTCGTAACATTACTTTAAATTTACTGGCCACACAGGTAAGAACTAGATTTATTTGTTGTAAATGTCAACAGAAATAAAAACTTGCTGATGTGTATTATATGTAACTGTCACTCCACCTAAGATAATAATATCATATGTGACGAATACGCCATAGAATTTATTGGATTTGTATGCTTATGAGGTATCTGCTTGTCATAAATAGCATATAAGAACTACAATAGCAGACGTTAGGTCAGGTTTGAAAATGATAGCATAGTTCAAACAGTACGGAAGCTATGACGCGCTATTACGGTCTGCTTCAACGCAGTGTCAGTATTTTAATAGCAATTAAGATAAACAGTTTTAATAGTAGTCGCTTCATGACGCCTGCTCGTTGTAAAAACTGATCTTTGAAGACAGTGACAATTGGGTTATATGGTTGATATAGTATTGCTTTGAAGAAAGATACAGCAATTAAAAAATAGCTATAAATAGGGCTGCTTAGATAATTAATCTAAACATTCTCACTACTGCCGTGATCTGACTTGGGTGTTCTACTCCCAAACTCCACGGCTGTAGGTGATTCGCTTTTTGTTTTTGCTTGGCGGCTTAGGGACTGGTGAGACATTGACATTACAGATGTCTCAGCAAGAAAAGTCGCCATTCTGGATTCAGTCCCCGTCCAGAGTTTGAATTGAGTTGTATATATAATTCACCTTAGTTGTTTTGGGGAATATAATTATCTTTATTGTATCCAGTTATGTCCAGTCTGTATCCATTTATGTCCAGGCTAACTTTAATCAACTACACATGTCTCAGAAAGAAAAGTCGCCACTCTGGATTCAGTCCCCTGAAGAAACGTCCAGAGTTTGAATTCACGGTTCGAGATTCTCTGTGCCTGTGCCTTATTATACACAGCTAAAACACACACACACACACACACACACACACACACACACACACACACACACACACACACATATATATATATATATATATATATATACACACATACACATATACGCAAACACATGCATACACATATACATCCACACATAAACAAAGACTTATCATAATAGTGTGGAGTATGAGTTAAACTAAACCCCGTTAGTATTTAAGAACGACACGAAATATAATCATTTACTTCTTTAGTCGGTTCTATCTCTTTACTCATCTTTCGAAATATCGATACGACAACAAATCGGTCATTTCAATTTCATCTATTGTGTATCGATCTTTCTTGCAGTATGCACCATACAGTGTACTACACGAAGACGGTTCATGGTCGGGAATATGTATAGATCTGATTGAATTGATCAGTAAAATGCTCAACTTCAGGTAAGTAATCATAACGTATCTAGAGGTAAGGTGCTCGGTAGTGGAGGTGAGTGCCGATATTCGAAATATGTAATCGTTCGGAGAAGCAAAATATAAAGAAATAATGTGTGACGTAGATGTTTACACATAATATCCACATAAATATAATGAACGTTAGTAATTAGGCAACGCACCGCTAAGCTTTGTATGTGTCTTAATTTGTCAATGATATTCACCTTTCATCGAATACTATCGTATTCGCCATTACCAGAAAACAAATCAATAAGTAACGTATGTTAATCAAATACATATTTTACCGAGCAAATATATTCATACACAGAACATATATCGCGTGAGCAATCCATATATCGTTATTGTTCTTTCAGTCACAACTGCTAATACTCACGAAAAAGCTTTATTCTATACAATGTTATTATAACCAATTTAGTATATGACTTTGAGTAGTTCTCCGATAGATCATATCAATGATAACTATCAACGTGTCGTATAACCTTTTAGAATGTTTCTAACTAAAGACAATGTTTGTACGGTTAGAATCTAGAGCCATGTTAGAGCATCCAGTCGTCTTAACCCTCAGCCATATAAAGCCATTCAACATATCCTAGTGATAAGAATTGTATATTGCATTTTGGTTTTTACACCTCAGATATGTCATTCACAACCAGAAAGATGGAATTTGGGGCTTAGATACTGGCAACATGACATACAACGGAATGGTTGGAAGTATTCAGAGAGGGGTAGGTGTTAGTGGCAATGACAGAGTGTAATAATACCACAAAAGCTACATAATTATTACAGGAGAATACTGAAGACTTTCTTGTTCGATTTAGAAAGTTAGCATACAATAAACATTTATGATTTCCATCATTATAATCATTTCTATTGGAAGTAGTATTACTAAAAGATCAATTTTAGAATATTTCGGTGATGTTTTTTTTTTTCCTTTCTAGGAGTTCGATATTGGAGTGAATGCCTTCACCCAAACAGCAGACAGACTGCGTGTTATCGATTATAGTCAATCGTTTCTTTTCGTTCCTTATTACTTGGTAATGAGGAGGCCTCCAGCAACAGACAAATTTTTCATGATCTATCCCTTCAAGAAATTTACCTGGATAGGACTTATTGCACTCGTTATGGGTGAGTAGTATAAACATATGTTACGGATAAAATTGTTATAAGAAAATAATACATTTATTAGCTGTCCGTTTGACGGAGACTGTTGACTGTTTAACTGATGAAACGGTGCATAACCAATTGTTTTATGGACAACATTGTTACAAACGATACATAATGTAAAAAGCATCACATACGCAAAATATAACGTAGGATGATAAATAAATCGATCCCATAATAACTAAAATATAATGCAGGATATATTTCTACTCTAGTTACTACTATTGATAAAATATATTATGTTACAATTAGGCTAATGATAGGGTTCTTATTTTAATCCACATTTGCAATAGGGGTGGTAAATACATTGATAACGTTATGTCAGGGACATCGCTGGAAACCTTTCCACTACTCCGAAACACAGATATCAGTTGGTGCAATGTTGAAGTCCATTCAATGTTAGTATTAAATACGCATTTTCTTACAATATAAACAAACTGAAATGGTCAAGTGAATAAAATAGTCTGTTGTTAAATGGTTTGTAACTATTGCATACAATGGTTTCTTTTCTGATATCAGAATGTTACTTTGTTCATTTGATAGTAATTAATCTAGGTGTGTAATATAAACATTCATATAGTCATTCACCATAAATCTGAACATTCCGCTTTCGACCTTTCAGGACGATTTCTAATAGCAGTGAGTTAAAATGTTTCTCTTATGCTTCAGCTCTTCAACTCAAAATATCTCAAAGCATCTCACAGCACATCATCCTGACCTTTTGGTGGATCATGACAATCGTATTAGTGGCTTTCTACACATCGTCGTTGACGTCATCTCTCGCCGTTCGAAAGCGTTACATTCCGGTACATTCTTTAGAAGAATTGGCACAAAGTTCACTATCTGTTGTGGTGTTTAAAAATGGAGCGATGCACGGAATCATGGCAGCGGCTAAGAGCGGTGTTATGAAACGGACATATGAAAAGGCATTGGAAACCGATGGCTTTGCAGTAGATTATGCGTCAATGATTGACATGGTTCTAAACGATCCTAACAGAGTGAGCTTATTCGATGGCGATTCGTTCAATTATTTAGCGTACCTGATACCAGATCTGCCAAGCGTGAAGTGCAACCTCTCTATAATAACACGAATTAATAGAGTACAACTTGGCTTCATCTTTCCAAAGAACAGTGTATACATCCAGGATATATCATCCAGGTAAGTGCCACAGTTTGTAGGCGCTCTTTGTCAAAGTTTTAAACATATAAACAGATATTTACGATAACGTTTACAGAATTGTGCCCCTTTACGTGGTATTTCTATCAAGAAATGCTTGCCAAGCTTAAATTCAGATTTATTTCCTAATTATGTTTGCATCTCATCAACGTAAATTAACTATCCTGCGACAACCGCAAGTTTTGTTACAGTGTTAATTGGATGTCTTAGATGAAGAATATTGTTCAATAGAAGAACGACTAAAACGTTTTTAAATCATACAATAAGTTCAGTAAAACTAATACATTAACCTTCATTTCTAATGTCCATGTATCACTTTATTTTAAGCCTTCAACATCTGATGGAAGCTGGTGTCTGTGATCAAGTAATAAGAAAATATCAGCCTAGAGAAGAGTGTAATGGCCATGAGACAAGAGATGAACAACAAGCCATAAGCTTTGATGTTATTTGTGGCGTATTTTACATACTACTTGTTGGATTGACAACATCAGCTGTTTGTCTGTTTGTAGAGATCATCTTTGGATGTGAGAACAAACGAAAAACTGGAAAATATACGTTAAACGTAAAACACGAATAATTAATATTTATTGGTGGTGATGATGAGAAAGGTGGTATTACTACTACTACTATTACTTCTACTACTACTACTACTACTACTACTACTACTCTTACTTCTACTACTACTACTTCTAATAATAATAATAATAATATTACTCTTAATACTGCAAGAGCTACTGACACTACATCTTCTTCTGTTAATACTTTTCTGACTACTACTACTGTTACTACTATTCTGACTATAATTACTACTACAGTAGTACAACAACAACAACAAAAACTACTACTACTACTACTAATAATAATAATAATAACAGTTACTATTTTTTATTATCATCATGAATTATCACAGGTACTTTTGGATTTCCTATTGTGAGATGCTCCACTCGATAGCAGACATTGGGTATCATATTCTGTAATCTTATTTGAATGTATTCGAATACCAACTTGACAGTATTCGTATTTGTATTAGAATACTTTGTGGAAAAGTCAAAGTATTCATATTCGAATGTTTTCGAAAGTATTTGCTCATATACGTATGGCCGTTAATTATAGACGCACTGAAAGCACTACGAGACAAACTTAGATCTTTAATCTTAGATACAACAAAGTTGATTGCACATGGTCGCAACCTTCTTCAAAATTTGTGCAACGTTTTGACACAACTGGAAGAGGCAACCTAATACACACAGGTACAGAATAGTGTCACATCCAGTTATGTGATGCTATATATGATTGGACTTAAGGCTGCATTGAAAATATGCATTCCACATATATAACACTGGTCTAGACATTTTTTTAAAGAAATCTATGAAAACCAGCTAACACAATTCGAGTCCCGTATAATGTTCAGAATAGCTGCTTTTCTTGACCCCCTTTCAAGCTACAGCGGTGTATGCCAGATAGTGAGCCAGACATAGAAACACGTGCAATATTGAATATTATAGCATTGTCGAAAGTTTATCAACAACTTCAGCACCTATAGAGCCAATTTTCAGCACTCGTGGTCGAATGTTTCCCCATGATCGATAATGGCTCAACGATAGAACATTGGAAAATCAAACTGAATGGACTCTTTAGTACTTAGATTACTGTAATATTGTGTGGTGTATGATGTGCAGATATTTGTATATAATATGTATATATATATATATATATATATATATATATATATATATATATACATATATATAAATACTAATATACCATATATATATATATATATATATATATATATATAAAAAAATTTTTATATACATGTATATAGTATGTAAGAATGGTGACAATATAAATAATATATATATAATGTTTGGGTATTAGTCGAGTATTTATTTCACTCACGCTTTATGGTTTTGTTATTGTTTGTAGACATGTTTCTATCGAGCTACATTATACATATAAGAGGGATTTGATTTGCCTTCGAAATCAGCAACTTTATTGTCAACGATTGTGTCCGTGTAATCAACAATATATGCTTAGCCTTTAGTTTATTCAGTTCGTGGTCCTTTCATATATATGTTCAAAGGTATTAGATTTTTAGCTTCTGTCAGAACAATTATGATGTTAGCTTGACGCCACATCTCATTACATATAGGTGTATAATATTTCGGGTAATACGGTCATTTACCGAATATTAAAGTTGATGTATTTTCCTACTACGGTTCTAATGGGATGCTTTTTACAGCGAATGAAAAGTTAATTACTCATAAATGCCATTAAAGATCGTCATATTAGTGAAATTTACAATAAGCTGTAAAAGATTCAATGTCTGTAACATTAGATGAGATGTTACATATATAGAGGGAGAGAGAGGGGGGATATCATCATCTATTTACATATATGACACAATAGGGGGATGTTTTTATTATCTGACAGATAAACGACACTTGAATGAAGAAGAACCAGATGATAGCATTTTCAGCAAATAGAATCCGAGAGTAGTCCTATTTCAAATCGCCCACAGCGAGTGCGGAACTGTGCTGCTTGTCTGGTAACACACACTTACAAAAGGGAACATATAACACCAGTTTTGTTCCAGCTGCACCGGCTTCCTGTACGTTTCAAATCACTTTACAAGATTCTGTTTCATACAGTCAAAGTACTGAGTGGAACAGCGCCACTGTATCTATGCGATCTGATCGAAAAATATATACCCGTGAGGATGATCCGATCTGAGTCCTATTCACCTTTTAGGGTACCAAGAAGCCATAGAGCAATGTACGGAGAGAGATCTTTCCGAGCATCAGCTCCCAGGCTGTGAAATAAGCTGCCTAACCATATTAAACTCGCAGCAGCTAAAGAAATATATTGTAAGGTTCTTAAAATCTACTTATCTAAATTCAGGTATTTATAATATTTAAACCATTTTATTATGCATGAAATGTATTTGATCTGTATGAGCTCAAAATATGTTTTAATTGTGTTTTAAGTGTAAAGCGCCTTAGATCAATTCGGGTTTAATAAGGCACTATATAAAATACTATTATTATTATGTTTTATGGTAATTTAACCAAATCCTGGCAATTGTTCGTTGTTTCATATTTTAATAAAGAGTTGTTTATACATTCAATAATCATACTATCACTGCAACGCTTCTCTTATCTAAAGGTTAACATGAGGAAGCAAACATAAATAGATGACTTGAGAAATGAGGCTAGTTTGATTTGGTATGGGGGGATCTAACACTGTGTATAACTGATCTAAGCCACTTTGTTAAATACTTATTAGGAACCTAAATACCTAAACTTCACTGAGAGTCTCAAACTGGATAATGGACAAGAGGTTCTAAGGTAATTAGACCCCTGTACATCAAAGTCTAGATACTGGAGAACAAGCACCTCGAAACATTTTCTTACGTTAGATATTTGTAGATACCCGATCCACCCCCACAGGTACATGTATGACGAATGTTCTATGTGCGAAGGCCATATTCAACTTTAGAAAGTCTGTTTCAATTTGAATCTGAATAATACAATGATTGCTCTACAAAGATGGGTTCGTTTGAACTTCTGGCTAAGGAACATATACAACAGTCAACAGTTAGGTTATAAAAGTACAATCTTTTATCCTCTTATTCGAAGGAACGTTAACTGTTAATACAAGGTTTGTGTTACGTATCAAGTATTAATTGGAAAACATTAACCAGATGTCCATAAGCATAACATCTAAGAAAATCTAAAGGACATCTACATAAACACTAAGGTATCATAGATGGTGGTGTCTTCCCTCTAATAGCATTATCCGCTGCAATAACTGTTATCATTTCCTTGTTTCCACTTGACCTACTTTACAGAGACGTTGTACCAGACCTAGCCAATACCTTCATTGGCTTGTGACTAAGGACAATTCTAGGCGCCAGGTTTATCAAAATGTTGTGCTTCATCAAGATAAAACGAATTGCTTCGAAGTATGACTTCATAATTTCCTCGGTTCATACCCTGATAAGGAACAGCTACTATTGGTTATGGTTTTCTAAATTTCAGATTGTTTCAACATTCAACACCACCACTTATTTGATGGTTTCCACCTTTGAACTTCTCACTTTTCGTTTTCACATAGTGCCCAGCATATGTCAGAAATTGTTTCTTGCCGAATCGTACACCCATGTCTTCCCTGTTACATGCATGTCAATTACTTTTCTCATTTGTTGGTAAGTGAACCTGGATATCCTCCTCGAAGTTGCATCAAGTCTTATCTTCTCATTGGGGCGGGTTTGAAGTGTTGCCTCTGGTACAAATGTGGTTTGGGCTGTTCGCTAGAATAGTTCGCCTGAGTCGTCTGCCTGAACTCCTACTACCATCTCAGTATCATTCCAAACCCTAGTGTGTATGGACTTTGAGTGCGGATATGAAATGTTGTTCAGTTAACAATATGCGGCTTATATTCAGCTCATGAAACATGTACCACACAAACCTACATCATATGAACTTACTATTCATTTTTCACAAAGCATAATGTGATTACCTAATCGATTAATAATGTGAAACTACAGTGTCATAATAAGGCACCCGTGTAACTTTATTGTGGACTTATAATGTCCATTATTGACATTTTAAAGCCTAAGCGTTTACTTTCAATGAGGCCGTTAACTTTAGTGGTATTTTTAAATTATCGAAAACAGCTCTACACTTCCAAATATTTGACACTAAACCAAATCTAGGTACTTCAGACCTAATCCTGGAAATAGGCCAGGTTTAGGAATATACGATGCGCAGAGTTTAGGTGAAATTGACTGCAAAAAAAATGAATTTGGTGGCTTAGATGGAGACTTGAGTCAAAATATAAACCTCAGTCTACTTCCACGTTGTTAAAAAGCACTGCTTCAACATATCAGAAGTGCCATCTACCAGGCTAGTATTTGGAAAGCTGCTGATATACCTCGACCAAAAATATCACAGGCCACTTACGGACATGTATGGATAACTACTGACGGAAAACAACGACCCTTGTGATTCCAAGACCCATTGATTCCTGCCAATGTAACTGTGGAAGATGACAGATTGCCAACTGATGACGAAATCACCCCATCCGATAGTGACACTGAACAGAGTGATGTGGGATTTGATGAAAACATAATATAAGGGATTGATAGTGATAATGATTGAATTTTATTGTTGGTGTGTTCCATGATTTGAAAAGATATTTTATGCAATGAACCTTGCAATATTTTATGTTCGTTAGCAATAGACTCACTTTGTTTGTTGTATATTTGAATGTTACAGTTTATTTATTATTTTCGTCAACTGCCAATTGTGTGAGAAGTTGTTACTTAACTATACATGCGTGATAATCTTGTGGATTAATTTAGATGTGATTATGTAGATTATATATACTTAGCTGGTTATTATGAGTGCTTGAGTAACCCGTGATGAGCAATGAAAGTTTGTGAAATGAAATTTGCAGTATTTTATTATTTTGAAGCATTGTAGAAAACGTATTAGTAATAACTGCTAAATGTCTGGAGATATGGCTATGATAATACTGCAAATGAGTTAGCTCTTGTGCAACTATCACTTGTTGTGTGTATCGTGTGGACTGATTAACCAAACTATTCTTATAAGAAAATGTATGTTGACAATTATTGTTTAGTACAGTAGTTGTGACAATAACTTACTTCATTTGTGATAATCGTCAAATTATTTCTTATCATTATACATCTAGTCAATCTGAGTTTACCTTCTGTTATTTAGCTTTTGTTCTGTAGAATGATTTGATCGGGTTACATCGTATTTTAACTTTGATTAAAGATGTTTATTTCCAGATATGTCCATTTTGACGTTAAACGCCACATAATGGAATGGGTTATTATGCAGTTATGACTGAGAACAATACGAAATCTGGCAATATTGGCAGCCATTATAAATTCCAGGTATTGCCACCAGGTATTAAATAACACCAGGCTAAATCACATACACCATAACGAAAGCTTAAAGCCCATTAACACTTATCTACTTATCTACTGAAAGTCAAAATATAGCAGAAAATGTTACTTCCGCTGGTTTCAATGACAGCCACTTTGAATTCGAGTTAATCAAGAAATATAGAGGTTTGTCAGTGTCATCATTGGATTCCTCATCCTTAAAAATATTGATGTAAACACCAAGGTCTGGTCTCTCACAATCCCAGAAGTCGAGTTACAGGCGAAAACATAATTTTCATAATTTCACTGAGGCAATTTTTAAATGACGTCACGGAAATAGTCCATCCCAATTTGGTGATGGTGACATCCATTTTTTCGTGTTGGAAGAATTCCCAGAAACAAAATAAAATAGGTTTCATACGTTCCTGGGAGGGTGCACCCGGGGGCGGGCGGGGGCTATGGGCTCATTAACTATTATGTTCAGTCCAGATAACGTTACCGACTCGACAAGAACAGTTAAGTCTAGACATTAGACCTGGGTCAATTACTTTGAAATGTAATATATTACTATTACTATTACATTTCTTACTATTACTATTACATTTTAGCTTATGCTATTAGTAGTAGTAGCAGTAGCAGTAGTAGTAGCAGTAGTAGTAGTAGTAGTAGTAGTAGTAATAGTATTGGTAATGGTAATGATAGTGTTGGTAGTTTTATATGTTACTGGGTCGCTCTCATCATAAAATAATACCAAACAAAACTTCATTTACATATTAAACCAACATTGTTCAGTTGACCTTACCTTGTTACTCTTAACAACTAGTAAATTCCCAATAGGTGAAGAATTTCCATATATGCCTTTCATGGTTGAATGAGCATGATTAGCAAGATGGTGAATACAACAATACCAGGTAATACACTAATTGTCCCTTGCATAGACATAGACATAGAATCTATTGACCCATAATAATATAGGAGGTTTTGAACACATTGAGAGTCCCTTAGCTAATACATATACATTGATAATACTAATAACTCTGTTTGATTAAAAATAATGTATATTTTGATTACAGAATAATAATGACTGGATCAATCTATGTTAAATGTAATCACTTCCTAAGGTTATTTCCTCAAAGTGTAACAACAGTCCACGTGTTGTTCAAACTGTCAAGGGAAATATACAACGCATGCTGCCATTAAAGACGCAAAACGTTACTCAAACACATACCCATCACGTCCTATCAAGTTATTTTTATGGATGAGTGAACCAGTCGCCACATAACAGCATTGAAACTCCTGGAACCTCGAATCCGGGACCCTTCGGCTACGAGTGCTACGATATTAGCTCATTATTAAATTTTGTTGTTGTTGTTGTTGAGATGAATTGTCTAACCTGGACGTTGGTCATATCTGCGACAGAAATAGTCTAGAGGCGACTCCGTAGAAAGCATATCCCACTAACATAGCTACGAGTCGGATTCGAACCGATAATCTGGCGATTTTTGACACAGTACCACTATCGGAGTGCTATTGTTCAGTTAATTGAATAGTTGGTATTTTTTGTTATACTTTATATTTTGTTTATCTTTATCTTTGTTTATTGTCTTTCATTGTTTGTCTGTTTATTTGCTTATTAATTCTGGGTATCATATTACTGGATTTTGTTACAAAAGGATACTATCTTGATGAGTTAATGTTTTGTCCATTGTCTTCAAAAGATAAATATTTTAGGCGAGGACAATACTTTTATGTAAAAAGGGTGCATTTCCTATACAGTCTAGTACCACCATCCTCCGCTCGGTGATATAACGCCAACCGCACCTACCGTCGACCTTTGATAAGGATCCGATATCCTGCCACGATAATGCCCACAATTACCCCCCGCCCCCATTATTCAGCCACCAACAATGCTTACTAATACAATATATTGCCATATAAATAACCCCACACTTTTACCGGCACACGCTGATAGTGGCATGTTTCTGGTAATCTGTGAATTGATTGACAAGATGAATGGTCAATAGGTGGCGATCGTGACGATGGATTAAATAAAGTGATAGGTGGGCTTTTCAAGGTATCAAAAGTCACGTGTAAGTAAACACCCCTTTGGCTGTCCGCATAAATCCCCCCCCCCCACTATAATGCAACCTCACCACAACGTCAACGTTCAGCAAGGTTCTAAAGTTGGCATAAAAGTGAGATTAGACTGCACTTTAAATACCAAAAAAATATATATATATATATATATATATATATATATATATATATATATATATATATATATAAGAAAGAGAGAGAGAGAGTAGAGAGAGAGAGTGAGAGTGAGTCAGTGAGTCAGTAGGTGGGTTGGTCAGTGAGTGAGTCAGTGAGTGAGTCAGTGAGTGAGTCAGTGAGTCAGTAAGTGAGTCAGTGAGTCAGTAAGTCGGCGAGATAGAAAGAAAAATAGAGATAGAGAATGAAAAACCACAAAAATATCTCTTTATCTCCCGGGTTGTGTATATACTTTCATAAGTGTCTAGTTTAGCTGATTAGCATGTTAATGAGATTATCACTTATAATAAACATCAACCCCCCCCCCCCCAACCCTTTAGTTATCTTTATCTTTTCAAATTTCTCCCATATAATGTTTAACAGAATAATTTTCCATTAATTTGGCAGACATGTTTTTGTACGAAAGTAATATTCTAAATTACTTTTGTAAAACGTTTAACACAATTATAGTAATTTACAAGATAATATTTCAGAGATGCGTTATTAAAGAATTGAGCTTACATTATATTTGTAACTTTTAGTTACTGCATAAAACATGGTATGTATCATATCACTCGCTATCTGAACAACTGTTGTGACGTGAACAATGTCATTATTGTTATAATTAGTACATATATTATCATTAATAAATGCTCAACTTTAACATGGACTATTCCATCCATCGTTCATTCCATTCATGTTGCTTTAGCGTTCATTCATAAAGTAACTCAACCGTTGACAGCGAACACCATATATCGGTAAAAGTAATATTACGAACGTTGTGAATACCAGTCACGGATGAACTGCTATTTGAGGTAGCTTGTGGCATATAAATGGTTGCTTCGGCTAATGCATTTCTGTCCTACACTTGTAGCGTGTCTTGTTCTATACTTAGCTAATTGAAGTGTCGACACGTAGACAGATCTGTAGGCCATCGCTTAACACCATGCCATCATCTTTTCTATCCGTGTGTTTTTAATCATTTCTGTTAATCCGGTTAATATGCTTGCTAAACACCTGTCGTTGCTCACCTGAAGCTGACACAGGATGGCATCTACAACGAATGGAAATCTTATTAACGCTCATTACATTAGTCACATAGATAATTAGCACCTGTAACAGATTCAATGTATGTAACACTATACGAGAGGTTACCCCCTGGACAGTGTCAAGTTTCCTCAATATTCATTTAAAACTATACAGTACGTTACTTTTTTAACAGTCAGCTAATGTACAATTGACACCTAAAAACGAACCAGATGATGCTAGTTTCAGTAAACACGGCGCAATTCAGAGCGTAGCAATATTCAGCTCATTCACTATATTCATACAAGAATTGTGAATTTTTGTATAACAAGAGATGGCGATGCCATTTATTGATGGTCTAATTAGATTTGATACCATGTTTGATAGCAGACAATTTAGTATTATCAATCAGAAATCGAGTACCAGGTCAGACAAATATGGAAATATCATCTTCCATTGATGGATACCACGAGGCAGTCGATTACTGCAGCCAAACTAAGATATGATGATAGATAGCTTGTTTTCACAGATAAATATTATTTATTGCTTAAACCTGTTATTGGGTTTTTAAATTATGTGGGGTATCACTCAATAAAGCCTTTGAATGGCTACTGCTAGTAAGGACGTTTTATTAATTAGACATTATTATTATTATTATTATTATTATTATTATTTATATATATATATATATATATATATATAATTGTCGTGTGTGTGTGTGTGTGTGTGTGTGTGTGTGTGTGTATGCGTGTATGTGTGCATATATGTATGTATGTATGTATGTATGTATGTATGTATGTATGTATGTATGTATGTATGTATGTATGTATGTATGTATGCATGTTTTCAAGGCCCTCCAATAAATTCCTCAACTGCGTGATTTACGTGCATTTAGTTACACGTGGTAAGCAATTTATGACAGTAACATGATATTAGGCGATTTCAGATCATATAAAATTTGCATATAAATAAATACCATAACCGTCTGTCTGTCACTGTATATAAACATTACTAATCATGTAGAAAAATATTAATTATAATGGTTGGATTGCGTGTTTGTTAAGTAAAACCGCAGATTCTTTCAAATATAATGTTTTATGTGTAATGATACAAAATAGTATTTGGCAGTTTAATAGAAATATTGTCTATGCTAACGAATCTAAAAGTTAGAAAACTTACATTTGAATGGTGAATAACGGGATATGTTATATATAGACGAAAAGGATCAATCAATATCGTCAGTGTGTAGTTTTAAAAAGGATTTCTCTATTGATTGTTTTTATTTGTAGAATCTCCTCCCACTGAATCTTCGTGCCATATATTTCTGAATGTGTGTGTGTGTAGGTGTGTGGTTGAATATATATATATATATATATATATATATATATATATATATATATATATATATATATATATATATATATATATATATATGGGGGTCTGTGTGTGTGTGTGTGTGTGTGTGTGTGTGTGTGTGTGTGTGTGCGTCCGTCCGTGCGTGTGTGCGTGCGAGAGAGAGAGAGAGAGAGTTAGAGAGAGATAGCCGTATTAGTACCAACAAACCAATGAACTACGGAATAAAAAAAGGTTATAGTAGAATTTGAGGGTAACAAATGACAAGCAAAAAATCAATTACTTGTTTCATTGCTACAAAGGTATAAAACGAATGTCACACAATTGCTCTTGCAGATGTATAAGTAATGTTTTTAACAACATAATTATTTTTACCAGAGAAATAATTCTGGGTCATTTTGCAGAAAATGTTTTCCCAACTCACGTAAGTGAAGAGCTAAATCAATACTCAATGTAGATGCTCTAACTACTCATTTCTCTAATATTACGAGCGGTGATGGCTGTCTTTATTCTGTGCAATCTGGGAATTCATCATTTATTAAAAAATGTGGCGAATCTCTATCAAAAATCGATTATTACTCTCTATATTCCGTACTCATCGCAAAAGGTACACACGTCAGCTCCAGGACTGTAAGACGATATTTGGTCGATGATTTCTGGTCAAAATCATATAGACCATCCAGTAAACCAAATCATACGTATGCCATGAAGATCAAACGTCTAGTCTTTGATCCAATATTGTCAGTGAATTATTGAAGAAGTATTATCAAATACTAGACTGGCCCGGCAACAGTCGTGGAGAATTTCTGGGAAGTTCTGACGAAGGTTGCTGACAAGCACCCGGCCAGTGACAAATAAAGGTATACAAAAAACATCTAAATACACGAACTATCACCTAACTATTGCTGGCTGACTATAAGCTGGCTGAAGGTATACCAAGACGTCTGGGGATGGTCATTAAAAATAATGGCAGCCATACACTCTGAGATATCAGCTGACTTATTAAAATATATTATGTACCAGCCAATAACATGGCAATATTATACTATCCAATATTGAAGGATAAAAAAAATACTATTTATCCCAAAATCGCTTCATTATGTGGTGGTAATTATTAATAAAGATACAAAAATAATAGCTATAATATTCTGATAGTAATGTAGTTTAACACCAACAGGTATTCCAGATTTTAAATATACCAAAAAAACAATCACATCATTAATTGCATTCCTACCTGTTTTCAACATTAATTTTACGGGTAAACTATTAAAAGCTAACCTATGTATTTTAAGACTGAGCTAATATCCTAATATTAATATGTTGCATGAATTAAATTACCTACTTTCCCTGTAAGAAATTTCAGAATGGCAATTTTAAAATCGTCCATCACCTTCATAAATGCACTCTTCCTGTCGACTTTAAGAGCACTAATAGCTAAATACTGATTTGAGAAGGAGCTCAAATTGTAGCTGCTCTTAGTATCGAATAGTATTATAATGGTGTGTAATTCTGACAATGTCAGCCACAAATCGTTCCTTATGTAAAAAGACTAATTGAAGTAAAGTGAGTCAGTAATGACTTTGTTCCATTAAATGGCATTATTCTGATATGAGCTGGTCTTTTATTTAGATCGATAGCTGTCGGACTAATGCAGAAAATAGTGTAAATTGATAATTAACAAAATCGCTAACTGACAAAGACATGTGTACACCGAGACGCATGAAACAATAGACGTATTTCTGAGTCCTTCATAATAACAATGGCAATAATAATACTAATAATACTAATAATAATAATAATAATAATAATAATAATAATAAGAATAATAATAATGTAGATTAAATATCGCATTATTTATAGAAGAAGCCTTTCGAATGCGGTGTACGGTGATATTCCAGGTAAGATGTATGTAAACACCATATGAACGAAGACATATGAACGATAAACTTAATCAATCAGTCAAACCAACCTTGAACAAGTGAATTTTTAGAACAGATTTAAACTTTCCAATACGTTTTAGACGGTAGATGTTCTAAAGGTGACAGTGGGGAGCTCGGGAGGCTGATGTGACATGTTCATTTGTATTAATATATTTGTCAAAATTAACGTCTAGATTTTTTACTGAACCATTAAGAGTGATGGAAAAAGCATCAATATCTACTGCTGGCGCTTTTAAATGTGTGCCATAATGCGTTTAAATCAAATAAATAGTATTTGTTTTATCATAATATCAATTAAAGAATTTGTTTATCATCCATAACCGAATAACAGCAATACAATGTTCTAAATTCTCCGAGGAAGAGAAGAAGTGTAATTCACTGTCAGGATCCGATGACGTGTTCAGCTGCGTTTCATCGATATACAAGTGATATGTAATACGACATCGTTGCTCAAGAAGGAGACGTCTGTAGATTGCGAAAACAAAAGGATGAAGAACTGAACCCAAATATGATTGAAGCCATTCAAGAACGTTACCCGATGAACCGAAAATCTCTTTCAAACTATGAACGAGTACACCATTTATCAGATATAACAAGAGGGAGACGAATGCTTAATACTGGCTTACCTTGATCAATTAGCGTCCTAACAGTGATTGATTGTTGGGTTTTGGGGAATAACATGTCTTAGAGGATCCTATCTGATATGTCTGTCTGTTTGTCTGTCTGTCTGTCTGTCTGTCTGTCTGTCTGTCTGTGTCTTTTTGCTTTCATTGTTCCGAAGATGCTGACATAGATATAATGTTTTGTATGCTATATAATATTGTGTAACATATTTCACACATCTACATGTAAGTTGTAAATTATGTTATCTTAATTACAATAAATAAGAGATGAGGAGTTTATTGTTTTATAACAAGTTTATATTAAATGTGTATTATTTTTATTTTATGACATGGTATGTTGATGTAAAAGTTTCGCCATTTTACCATGTACTACTTATACAGCTTTCTTAAATATATGTTATTATTATGAATGGGTTTTATTCGCCCCAAACCTGTTGACTATCGAATCCTTTACTATCATCATGAATGTGTATATGTGTGTTTATGTTTGCATAAGTGAGTGCGCATGTGTGTATGTGTGCGTGTGTGCGTTTCTGCGTGTATATGTGTGTGTCTCTGAAAAGGCATCATCGCATAGAGCTACATATAGCTGTCACAGTCGCGTAATACTTCATCCTCAGACGGGATGGAGATCAGCAAATTTTCATCCCGAGACATGTAACATCTCCCCAGTCTCCAATTCGACATGCAAATTAATCATCCATAGTCCTGGTGTATGGCACTAACACGCCTACGTAAGAACCCGGCCGTTGTGATAATGTCCAAGACAACTGTCTGGCTACCTATAGTTAAGGATGTCTCTTAATTGATCTATCTGTCTTCAAAGTACCAATTTAGAAGACAATACGCCTCCCGTGCCACTATCAGTGAAGATCGTTTTCTGCAAAGGACAGTCGTCGGTAAGCGTAAATTATTCAAATTAACAATTCAGTTGTAATCGTATCCTGATATTTGCTGAGAAGCAGACCACTATGCCGCAATGGTACTCCGGGAATGTAAGAAATATATGACAAAACTATTGTAGGTTCATCATGCGCTACGCAAAGTATTTCGATAATGGCGCGATTTAGTGTTATTCTGACAACCAGAATAAGACTTAACTTAAATGTTATAATATAGACGACTTGGAAAATCGGTTTCTACCCAAACATGCTGCTACGGTGAATAATACAACGCCGCATTTATACTGAAGGAAGTGAGCCAAGTGAACCGATTTAATTTCGATGTTACTGTTCAAAATGCAAAACAACATCCTAATCCTAAATCAAACGTATTTATGCTAGATGAAGAGGCAAATATGTCCGCTACAGTCACTGAAATGCCGTATGTATAGTTCACAAACACTTAAACGGCCTCCTTCCAAAGAACAAAATTAGGCCAAGAGATTTACAGCTGTAGACCAGCTGTTTTTTCTAGACAGTTGAAAGCTGGAAACATTCAATCTCCACTCGAAGTAAACTCATAATTTGTTTTTAACACGCACGCTGCATTAATTGTTGTCAGCAATGTCTTTCTTCCTTCTTGATTCTCAGTTGGCCATCATGTGTTGCATGGAAACTAACTAATGATTCCTCGTGCCTTTGATTGTCTGATTTCATTAATCCTGAAATGAATTAACAAGCTAAAGAGGACTGAATAATTCATGTTTACAATAGTTAAGTCTAGGGGAGTAAAGCTAGGTAGTAGTATTAGTTACCATTGTCGTTGTTGTTGTCGTTGCTGTTGTTGTTCTTGTTGTTAATGCTGTTGCTGTTGTTGTTATGTGTGCTGGTGGTAGTAATGTCCATTTCACACATTTTGCAGGTTTATGACCCCAGCACTTTGATGTGGACATAACAAGTATCCCATCGCGACATACCATCTTCGGATCATCAATTCCGTAATATATACAGCAAACAGCATCAAGTTCCATTGACGCAGAAAACGTCTTGGCGAAGTACTGAATTCCAATTACATGACGACTGTGTATTTCCTGTAACAGGCGGCAGTATTTTGTTAAATTGCTTGCCAAAGGATATTTGAATTGCATGATCATTTCTTTTCTTTTTAGTTTAAGCCGGGTCCCTAAAATCTGCGATTTAACTTCGTTGTTATGTTTTGATCGGGAATGTGAAGTCAATAATCTGCAATTTTCAGCTTTTATAAATAAAAACGGGTTGTTAATATATAACACCTTTCCTGGCAATTCCTATTTATGAGAAGTTATTAAGACCACTTTTTAAAACTGATTTATATATATATATATATATATATATATATATATATATATATATATATATATATATATATATATATATATATATATATATATACACACACACACACACAAGCAAGTTTTTCGAAGATTTGAAACCTAATAATACTTTTTATAGTGCTCAACAAATCTTCAAAAACACACAACAGTAGATGTTGCTAAAAATAGCTGTACACATAAGATTAGTTTACTGGAAATAAACAAGTATTTATTTACAGATTCTGTTCTTAGTTGTAGAATAAGTGTAGAGAATTATTAGAAAATAAATAAAACCAAAATCTATAATTTCATACAAAATATTGTTGTGAATGTCGAACAGAGTATATTATTTTCTAACGACAGTCAACCTGGTAACGTTCTAGTTAGCATAAACTATTTAAGTTAATATATCTCCATATACTAGTACTGAGCAACATATTCGGCAATATCTACCTTACTTGACTTAGACTTATACCTGATGCTGAAAAGTTTCTTGTATGTATGAAGAGTTAGAAATGTATAGCGTTTGTTAGTTTCCAGCCAATTAAAGGTTATATTACATGTCTTTATAATCATAAAAACATAACGTCCTGCTCCTTAGTAATGTAGCTTGTAGTCAAATAGTAAAACTTCTTTGAGTTATTATTTGACGAAAGTGTGAAAATGGAGAGCTATATAAGGTTCGCGCGTGCGTGCATGCGTGTGTGTGCGTGTGTACATGCGTGTATGTGTGTGTGTGTCTGTGCCCGTGCGTGCGTGCGTGCGTGCGTGTGTGCGTATGTGTCAGCCTGCATACTACCTACCATCTGCACAATATCAGAATTAATTTTATTCATTGGCTATCAGTCAAGTATCGTAGGGTATTTAATAAACCTTTGCTGGCCTATAAAACGTTGAATAGGGTAGCCCCAGAATGTCTGCAGCAATATATCACAACAACAACAACAACCGGAAACTGTCACTAAAATACCTACGATCCCCAAGTATGATGATGTTAGCCAATCCCAAGTCACGTCTCAGATTATAATGGCTATAGGTATCATTTAGAACATCTGGCCCAACCCACCAGTATAATGCCTCAACATTCTCAAACATCAGAAGCTTCACAACAAAAGGAAAATATAAGACACTCCTTGAGGTACACCTCTCTGACACTATCACTAAGGATCTTTTTATTAACGTCATTATCTTAATTACTATTATTAATATTATCTTCATCATCGTCGTCATCATCATCATCATCATCATCATCATCATCGTTATCATCATCATCATCATATAGTAAGTACGTCTCTCTCTCTCCCTCTCTCTCTCTCTCTCTCTCTCATATATATATATATATATATATATATATATATATATATATATATATATATATATATATATATATATATATATATATATATACGAGAGAGAGAGAGAGAAAAGAGAGAGAGAAAGATAGAAGGTCATATACATACATACAACAACAACATTAACAATAACAACTTTAAACACACATATTATATATATATATATATATATATATATATATATATATATATATATATCGACGAGGCAAAATAACTCAACTGAACATACCTATATGGATACAAAGAGTCGAATACATCAATAATCTGATGGAGATAACAATAACAAAATATGTTATTTAATCATTTATTACTATTATCGTATAGTAAGAAGGCCATTGGACGTGCCCGATATTTTGCATCACCAATTATATGGATACTCTCTGTGTATTTCAATTAGGTAGGCTCTGAACATCACTACTGTTGGATAATAAGCCTGTATTATGATGTAATACTACCAGTTGAAGACAACCAGTATGGCTAGGGGGCAGCACTTGTGAAAAATGCCTACTGTCTGCATTTGCTTATTACTGAAGCACATCGTAGGTCGTGGGCGGGATAGGCTAAAAATAATCTAATTAATAAGCTCTTTGTTTGTTGTTTTCAATATAGAATATTGTACTGGTTTCTGGTTCATTCGGTAGGCCGATTGCATGACGTCATTATGGTTGATGGTAGACCCAAGTTCTGAGTGAACTATATGGTCAACTCCAGTATAGTCATGTTCTAATACTTCAATATGATCTCACCTAACATGGTCGTTATTTGTATGTGTTCGATGACTATTAAAGATCAAGCCTAAATGAAGATCGTGCATTCGTCTAATAGTCGATCCGATTTATTACCGTTCATGAAACGGAGCACACCACATCGTTCGCTGGTTATTAATTGAGCCTATCTACAAGCCAATCTACAAGGTAAAATCCAGTTTTATGAAGAACAACCTCGGTAAGTTGCACATAATTATAGAAATATTAAGAAAATTGCGAATTCTCCAAATAAGTTCAGCCCCATCCCATATCTGATTGGTTTGTGTACTACTCGGTCGGTGAAGGAAAATATTTGGATGACATTAGAGGTTCGCTTGGTGAAGAAATTACCCATTTATAACTCATATATTCATATATATATATATATATATATATATATATATATATATATATATTTTTTTTGTGTCATGATAGTGAGATGTATTGTGTGTGTGTGTGTGTGTGTGTGTATGTATGTGTGTGTGTGTGTGTATAGTGTGTGTATGTAGTATATCGGGGGTGTGTGTGTATATGTATGATATGTAGTATAATATGTGATATCAGAGATAACAACCTACTGAATAATAATATCGGATGAATTACAACATATAATGACTTTTTGCTTTGATAATTATACAACTTTTAAGTTATCCACCAAGATAGCTGAACGGATAAACAAACCCATCAGCATATCTACACAGATATGGGTTTTTTGTGTGTGTGTGTTGTTAAACCTTTTTCAAACAGCAACCGGCACTTACTAACAAAAACGGCTAATTTTTAACATTCGGACTGAATGGCTTTTTGCTTTTAAAAAGTTTTCAATTTTTTTCCACCAAGATGCCGGTGACAAACCCCCAAAACATTTTTACACAATAGGGGTTTTTTTTTTTTTTTTTTTTTTTTTTTTTTTTTTGGGGGGGGGGGGGGGTACAGATCTGTTTCGTGTATTATCTGATAAGGCTATAACAGAACTGTGTCTACATGCGGGACGCAATAAGCGCTATGTGTATTATACACAACATCTAGGACACAATACATCCACATTAAGACAGACACCTATTTAAATTATAAATGCAAACTAAAGATGCGAAACCCTCTTAGCCGTACATAATAATATTGGTAAAATGGAAGTGGGTCAAGACAGTTGTGTAACATTGGGACTAGAGTGTGTTAAAATCTGTTTCAAGATAAAGTAGCCAGATTGACGGAAATGCTTATATTGAATTTACATAATGCAAATTTGATTTAAATTGAAATTCAATCTGACCGCGGAGATTGTTGTCGGAGGGGGGGGTATTCATTGTTCAAGCGACGTCGGGCAATGTCGGGAATTAGAATCTTACCGTCTAGGATTGTGAGCATCGGGATCGAACGCGGATAGACAGAGGATTGTATACGTGGTGTCACCTGAATATTAAAATAGCCTGTGAATAGATACGAATATCGCATTGCATGACATTATTATATATTTATGTGCTCTTTTTCCATCTAATGGAGATGAATATGATGATGTCACCGTTCAGAGAAATGCTACATTGACTCCAATGTTTAGTTGTTGTCATGATCTATAAAACTGTCCCAAACATCATACTAGACATTAGGCCTTGAACTATGTCTCTTTGTGATATTTTAATTATACACACACACACACACACACACACACACACACACACACACATATATATATATATATATATATATATATATATATATATATCACATTGTATTAAGAGACCATCTACCTGAGTGACCTCAGACACTGATGCTCTATCCCGTTGGCTGTCTTCTACAGGCTAAGCTAGACATAGATCTCCAATATAAGCCGCCAACGCTGGACCGTCATGACGACAATCGTTGAGGAAGACGGAGTATTAGGCAAATATCTACAGTCATGCTACAACGTTGATACATAGACGTCAGAATATCGTACCTCTCCCTCTCTCTCTCTCTCTCTCTATCAGTTTAGTGGCTAGAGGTGCGTGAGGCGACATCGTCGTCTCCTAACGAGCGAAGCCATTGTAATACAAAATACAGGATCTAGTTGCGTAATCGGAGGGACGTCCGGCAAGGGATCAGCTACCCTTAATTCTGGTGAGAAATAGAGATAGGGTGCCGGACGTATACCCGTCCATATATATCTTCCGGTCTACGAGTATATAGTTTCACGCCGGTTATGGCCTTGTGACTTGCTGTGGCGTGTTTAGGTGTGTGACAGTGACGAGAATGCCACGAAGTGGTAGATTGAATATCCGCTGTTTTGGAGGTCGAGTTGTCTGAGGGACGAACCTACCCTTTAATGTTTGGCTACATCCGGCGGATGGTGCGATGATGTTACAACTTGTGCTCGCCATAGGTAAGTAAACTGTCAGTTATTTTTCACTAAGTCAAAACTTCAGCAGTGGCTCGCTATGACTCACAGCGGTCGAAGTAATGTACTGAAATATAGGAGGTAACCGTAGTTTGGTTGTACTCGATCTGATTCAATGTTCACTGCTTAAGAGACAACCACAGATGGTGATGATTCTTGTGATTGGCAGCCGAAAGAAAATTACAGCCATTGAATTGCACGGATTCCGAAAATAATTTGTGAAGGCGAAAGGATTTAGCAAACTGGCGTTTATTACTTTGTCGGTGTACGCTTTGTACAGGCTCAGCGATTGCCTCACCTGGATTATAAGTCACAGGTTCGATACCTTTAAGAAACGGGATTATCAGGCCAAAGCTTTCTTTTGGCCGATGAAACATCCCAGTGAAAAAGATTATCACTATAATACTACAAAACAGCTGTTATCAAGTCAACTTGTATGAACTACGCTAGAAAAGTAACATTATTAAGCAAATAATTGGTAATTATTTCTATTATCACTAACAAAAACATCTTTACATCACAAAGTCGGGATCGACACGTGCTTAAGTAGGTATTCTCTGTTGACGAATCCATCTCTCAAGTGTGTGTCCTGACCGTTATGTCCCGGATACGTTTTTGCCGTAAAACCACTAGGCGTTGTCACGTACGGGTAGACTGTAAACAAATGGCTCATTTATCTCTAGTAGTCACCTTATTCTGAACAGCAGTGGGCTATAGACAGGTCTTTATCCTTCTCGTTTTCCGTGATGGGCTCTCCAATAGGCTCTCACCATGTAAACCTGTAAGTCAAGTTAGGAATCGAGTCAGCCTAGGACATCCCTGTTTGTGAGACTTTTCCTTCGGATGTCTCCCCTTAGCCATACGTCTCTGGTGTGAAAAACGCACGCATTAAACAAACCGCTCACTCACCGGCTGACTCATTTCCTGTGTGTGGCAGCTGCTGCCGCCTAACGTGTATTTGTCGACTGACTCCGTCTAATATATAAAATCCGATTACTGTTTCAATACCTCATTTATCTGACGCTTTGCTTGTTTGTTCGCTACAGCCGTCTAACATGGATCAACTATATCCGTCCAACATCCTTCTATATTACCGACATCTGACCTCTATTCAGACGAACACTGTCTTACAAGTATGTAGGCTTCCATTATCTAGCCTGTGTGTAGACTTCAGCCGTCTAGCCTGTGTGATAATGAGCAATGTTTGACCGTTGTGCTGATTACTGTCACCTGTATGCTGACAGTACCGTCTGACTTGTATTATATCCCGACTGTCTAATCCATATCTTGGCAGCTGCCATCATCCCTGTGTTATATCACTAGTGTCTAACCTAGAAAATTGTCTGCTGGTCTGTGTCTCAGGTCAACGACAAGACTTCAACGCTTA
>JAODUP010000436.1:200000-205000 GCA_025642065.1 Paralvinella palmiformis | reverse complement strand
GTGTCAAACCTGTCCGTACGCTACACTCAACTATAGTGCAAGTAGATTACCGCCATCTGACATGTAAATAGAATACCTCCATCTAACCTGCGGATCTGTGACATATAGCAGCCTGCCTAGGAACTATATCCCAAGCTCATGTGTATGATCCGGTTTCGAACTCACAATCTGAAGATTTGCGGCGCAGTGCTCTAAACACTGAACCGTCACAACACCGTGGCGTGGGGGTAGATTACTGAAGTTTGGATTATGCACCAATTATGGACTTCTAACTATTGTGTACACTACCATTTTCTAACATATATGCCAACTAAACGTCATAGACCTCTTCCTAAGAATTAAGATGCATATAATCACAGATTAACCAAAACCCGAGCTAATCTATATTTGGCAGATGGCATCTGACCGCTGTTCATCACGGCTTGTCTAAGCTGTATATTAGGAACTAATGTCTGACCTGTCTACTGTCTAATATTTATGCTGGCAGCGTCCATCTAAACTGTGTCTGCCACCAGCGATAACGCCACAACATTTGATAACTTTGTCCTCAATTCATAACACATAATCTTTCAGAATATATTGGCTTCTTCTCCGCCATAAAGTTTCGTTTTTACAGCGAAATCTGTCGCAAGAAGTCGTTCAGTCTCGATTACAAATAAACCGTCCTTACCGATCATTGCTTTTAACCGACCATTTGCTCACTCCGACCACCGAGACAACATCTTTTATTCATAGATAGCTGTCTGTCCGATTTTCAATCCTTCATAAAAAGGCCGCAACTCTATTTTAGATAATACTACTTAATCTGGATTTAATGGCATTTCTTGACATAGTTAGTTGCGCGCCGTAGATCAGATCTCCGATTCCATATGTCGAATTCCACTGTTTCCATGACTGTGGATGGTTCATCCATCAATAAAATGTTTGGGCATGATCGCACTATTTCCCGGGATTCCTTTCCAGAACACATGGCTCAGACGTAAGGCTAAAGGAAGTAGTAATACACTAACTGAATCTGGTCTTTGAACCAAATGATGAGATGATGAGATATGAAGAAATGTTAACTTCAGACCGTATTAACGCTGTCCAATGTGGAACCTGTAATGTCGACACTTGTCATCTCATCTAACCTATACTCCGGCAGTTACCATCTGACCTTCGGCATAGCACCACTATCTAGCCTTATGTTGGCCAACTACTGTCTGACCTGATTTAAGCCACCACTGGACATTCTATTTGTCGACAGTAACCATCTGATATGTCCCTCTCGTCAACGACAACTAACAATTTGATTACTTTTTTTCCCCCACTAACCAGAATAGGCCATCTTCCGAGCACATTGTCTTCATCTAGGACAACAAAGTACCGTTTTTCCAGCTACATTTGTGGCGAAGGAACCTTTCAAAGTCCATCAGAAGTAAACCACCCTTAGCGACCAATTATCTAAAACGAACATTCTCCAAACTCCGACCACAAAGACGATGTTTTTCATCAATACATAAATTCCGTCCTGTTCTCATTCCATCACAAAGTTCACATTCCTTTTATTGCTGATACTTCTCAATTTGGACTTAATGGCTCTTCGTGATGCAATAGTAGCGCTCCATATCTGACAGAGAGTGAGAGAGATAGACAGAGGGGGAGGAAGAGAGAGAAATAGAGACAGAAGGACAGGGAGAAAAAGAGAGAAGATAGATAGATAGATAGATAGATAGATAGATAATAGATAGATAGATAGAAAGATAGATAGATAGAGTGTGAGAGAGAGGAGTGGGAGGGAGAAAGAGAGAGAGGCGGGGGAGTAAGTGAGAGAGAGAGAGAGAGAGAGAGAGAGAGAGAGACAGACAGGACAGACAGAGAGACAGACAGACAGACAGACAGACAGATATACAGACAGAAAGTTAATATGGAGCTACGATAATACTCTTATTAAACGTCGGATATTGGGACATAGAGAAAGGTTTGTCTTGGAATATTTAATCTACCCTTATTTGATTTACTTGATAGATTTAGGGACAAAGGAATGTTATTACGATATAAACTGAATTCAGTGTTTTAGGATTTAAGAGAATGATCTACAAACGTATGTACATCAGCCTGTGGGGATAGTATGCCAACGGCTACCATCTAGCCAGTGTCATTCCAATAAATTGTGGGTAGTATGCCAACAGCTGCAATATGTCCTGTGTTATCCCCATCATCCTGTGGCTAATATGTCAACAATTGTCATATGATTTATGTTACACCAACACCCACTTTACAGCAAAATATGACCCAAGAAGCCATTCTATGTCAATCACAAATTAACCTCACTTAGCGACCATTCTTCTAAAAGCACTGTATTTCCACTCCGACCTCAAAAACGTTGTCCTTTACTCATCGCTCCACGAAGGCCACATCTCCATTATGGACGAGATTTCTCAATCTGGACATAATGGTATTTCTTCGATGTAGTTGTTAACGTGCCGTACTCCAGACCTCCATGTCGTGGAATCGAATTGTATAGTTGCCTGTGTCTGTGGGGCGTTTTTCTTAAAGAGTAGCTTGTCAAGCAAATGTCCCAGTCCCAGGTGTAATCCGTGTCGAAATCGAACAAAGTAGTAATTCCCTCAGTTAATGAAGATTTAAATCTTAGGAAGGAGTTTATATGGGAAAAACTGTTCTCGAACGTCCGATTGTGGCATTTTGGGAAAAAATGCTTGCTTTGGGATGATGCTTAAATCGTATTCACTCGAGTTACCTTTTTTTGATTTAGAAACAAAAGAATCTTGTTATAACATAGATTTTAATAAGCTGCTTTGGTCTACAGCTTTTTTCTTCAAGTTTCAGGGTTTACTCAATAAACACAGTTAATGGGTTCGTTTTGTATTTCTTAATGTAATATAAAATTGTTGGCTTCATAGAAAGCTTGAGGAAATTGAATTTTTCACACGACTCGCTCATTATAACCAGTTAAGGGAGTCGCTTAAAAGCGTCGTTGTCATAGCAACATCTACAAACATTTAGATTACCAATGAGTTGTCACATGATGATGGTGTCTTCGAAACCTCCTAATTATCATGGCATTTACATACACACATATATATATATATATATATATATATATATATATATATGATATTTTATCTATCTGTTCTGTCTCTGTCTGTCTGTCTGTCTGTCTGTCTGTCTGTCTGTCTGTCTGTCTGTCTGTCTGTCTGTCTGTCTGTCTGTCTGTCTGTCTGTCTGTCTGATAAAGTTTGGGGACATTCGTAAATAAAGGCAACCCTTGGAATAAAAGGTTCAAGGTTGTATTAAACTCGAAATGCACACACAAGTCGTAGTCTGGGATCAGAAATAAGAAATTTAATTTAATTAACGTAAGAAAAAATAATACCTGTAAGAATATTTTTCTGCCTCTTAATGAAGTAACTTTGTGGTAATTGTAAAACTTTCTCATGATAAAGATTGTGGAGGACATGACAATGATTACATTTCTTTATTCAATACGTGGTGGTAAATCTTGTTCAAGCTAATGGACCCACGCAAAATGTTCTTTCAAAATCTCAGCCAAATGCCGTTCAGACCGTATTTGAAACGAGAAACTAGTCGGGTGTTTCATAATTTAAAATACTTGAAAATAAAATGAGAGAGTGAGCAAATGAGCTAGTGAGTATCTGAGTATGTGACAGAGAGGGGGGGGGAGAAAGCAAATAAGCGAGTTATCAACTGAGTCAGCCAGTCAGTAAATCATTCATTCAGTCAGAGCATCACTGTATGTATGAATGAATCAGCCAAGCAATTAACCAGACAGCGTATTAGCTGCTTCATCATCCAACTAACATTAATTGACGCAGATCTATAAAATGAGCTGGGATCAGTCACCATTAGAGTAGAGTGACAAGGAAGTGTCGTTCTCCGTCACCTTTATGACTTATCTGAGGAATACAGCATATATGTATGTTTTTGCTTAATTGGTTGCATTTCGAGGAGGATCCCCAGGCTAATCAGCACAGCCTGTATGTTGGAGTTGTTGCCCTAATGCATGAAACTGGAAGTAAAAATAATCCTATCAAATTAATTAACAATTAATCCTGTAATAAATGTTATCAACTAAAATATTCAAATAATCCTATCAACTCAATTCTCCATAAGCTAAGCTGACTAACTGTAAACGTATAAATCTATCAACTGTACAACACCTGAACACCTCTGTAAACTTGTATCTATTCGAAAGTCATCACGAAAACTCACGTCTTCCAGTCAGTTACTATTGCAGGTGCCTGGATTTCTATTCGAGTCATATGGCGATTGTGCTTTTAGTGTCGTAGCCCCTCACTTTCTCGAGCTGTTTGCCTGCGGATATTAGAAGTGTGTCTAATCTTAAAAAGCTTGAATCTGTTCTAAAAACACACCTGAACAAGGTTGGTTTTACTGATAAAATGCTTCCCTTTTAAATATCGTATTGGGTTTTATATACACCTTATTCGGGTTATCACTGTCCAAAGACTGAGTCGCTGCTACTAGAAAGAGCGTTTTATATTATGTGCCTTATTAGTGACAAAATGGTGGTTATGGCGGTAGTAGTAATAGTAGTAGTAGTAGTAGTCCTAGTAGTAATAGTAGTGGCGGCGGTAGTAATATTTGTAGCTATTTTTTCCGGTAATAGTAGTAGTAGTAGTAGTAATAGTTATGATAGTAGTAGTAGTAGTAGTAATAGTGATAGTAGTAGTAGCAGTAGTAGAAGTAGAAGCAGCAGCAGCACTAGTAGCAGCAGCAGCAGTAGTAGTAGTAGTAGTATTGATACTAGTAGTAATAATAGCAGTAGTAGTAATAGTGATAGTAGTAGTAGTAGTAGTAGTAGTAGAAGCAGCAGCACTAGTAGCAGCAGCAGTAGTAGTAGTAATAGTATTGATAACAGTAGTAATAGTAGTAGTAGTAGTAGTAGTAATAGTGATAGTAGTAGTAATAGTAGTAGTAGTAGTAATAGTAGTTTCGATACTAGTAGTAATAGTAGTAGT
>JAODUP010000436.1:0-195000 GCA_025642065.1 Paralvinella palmiformis | reverse complement strand
GATTAATGGCTTTATAAATGATAATGATGATGATTATTATTGTTTTACTGCCACGTTTGTGCATATGTTAGTCAAAGATGAAACACCTTTCAGATATGCCCACGCCGAGATTCGAACTCAGATGGTAGTGATCTATGGTCCAACGCGCTACTACTTAGACCACGGAGGCGCCCCTCTTCTACCCACTGAAGTAAATACTAAAATATCGTTGTTTAAAGCTTATGGCAATATGACAGTAGATTGATGATGATGTCAGCTGCCTTTAGATCAGTGCAATTGTTGGCCAATTCCAATTTTGATATACATCCTGAGGAAGGAATCTTTTTTTATTCAGCAAAAACACTCACTTCGTTATCCGGATCGCCTCGGCCAATCGACCAATCCGCATCCGGATACGATTGACTGACTATACGACTAGCGTAGCCAATCGGAAGCTCAGAATATGTAGGTCGTTGGGATGCCTTACATACTTAGCTATAATCTAGTTATACTTTTTATTATTATTAATCTTCATTGTTATTCTCGATTTGTGATATAATCTGTGATATAATGTGTGATATAATAAGTGTGGAAATATACTTTAGATTTCTTTGAGCACTCAAGCGGCCTACGATAAAGTAAGTAGGTTGTTTAGTAAACACGTTTGTTAGTAGGTGGCTAATTAATAACTAGGTGGTTAAGTAAGTAAGTAAGTAAGTAAGTATGGAGATTTGTCTAGTAACAAGTAACAAGTAACACAAGTAAGAAAGAAAGTAAATAAAAAAATAAAACAATTATATAACTATTATTAATTTAGATAGTTACTATCATCTGGAAGTCTGTAACATAATAACACAGGTCTGTTATAGTTCAAGTTATTTGTTGTATTATAATACGTGACTATTATATAGAGCCCTATCCTGCTAGATAGCTGCTCTACGGCGATTTACAATAGTATTATCCCTGACTCAGACCTGTTCCAATCCGGCATACATCTCTACTCCCAATGGAGCATACAACGCACATAGCCATCACGTCCTGGCAGGTTCTCATTTCTGGCTGATTGAATCAGTCGTCACATGACAGCACTGCAGCTCCGGGAACTCGAACCCGCGACCCTTCGATTACGAATCCTACTCTCTACTAACTGCAATATCGCGGCTCGACATTTCTATGATGTATTTCAGGATATTTGTGATATAATAACTTACTTGTTCCGATTTATATTATATAATTTAGATTGTATTACATAATAACAGATTAGTTTGATATATTTCAGGTTGTGTTATATAACAATACACTACCTTTATATATTACATATTATCTGTAATATACTGACACATTACCTTTATATATATCATATTATGTTATATACTTACACATTACCTTTATATAACGCAAGTTATCTGTTATATAATACGAGATTATATTGATATATTTCAGGTTATCTGTTATATAATTAGACATTACCTTGATATATTTCAGGTTATATGTTATATATCATCAATACAACATTATGTCAGACGTGTCCTACAAATATGACGTCAGCAGCATCACTATGTACAGAGCCAGTAGAGAACCATTATGACGTCATCGTTGAACAGATGGTTGCCGGAAATGATAGCGGTGTTTCCAGTTTGTGCAGGTAACTAGAATGTGACATTAAAAGAATATTTGAATCAATTAGCTTTAGACAAAACTCTCTCTCTCTCTCTCTCTATCTATATCTATCTCTCTCCTATCTCTCTCTCTTCTTATCTATATATATATATATATATATATATATATATATATATATATATTATCTATCTATATATATATATATATCTCTTCTCTCTCTCTCTCTCTCTCTCTTTATATATATATATATATATATATATATATATATATATATATATATATATATATATATATATATGACACTGTATGTCTGTTGTCCGTCCGTCCGTCCGTCCGTCCGTCTGTCATTCTCACATGACCAGTACACTTATTTGTATATGTGTGAAAGAGTCCTTGCTTTTTTTGTGCATCTGTGTTTAGACTCTGTGTATGAAAATCAATGTATATGTTAGTGTGGGCGTGTGTGTGTGTGTGTGTGTGTGTGTGTGTTTTAGCTGTGTATAATAAGGCACAGGCACAGATAATGTTTTGTGTGTGTGTGTGAGAGAGAGAGAGTGTGTGTGTGTGTATGTGTGTGTCTTTGTGAGTCTGTATTACATTAACACGCAGTTATGTATTTGTCTGTAATGGTTCCATTTCACGATAAACCGAAACTATTTTTTTCTGCATCCCTTCAGCTCGTATAACGTTATGTTACAATGTTTACATAAGTCACTTGGTGACTGTGGACTAAGAGGTAGATTGGTAATACAACAATCTACAGGAACACTAAGAGATACTGTAGGTAGATACTGTCAGTATTATAGCCAGGTGAGTGATAACAGTAGTACTTTTGCATCTCTAATTAACAAACGAGGTCTGTGTCACATGATTAATACACACACACACACACACACACACACACATACACACGCATGTACATCTATACCGCACACAACCACCACATACATCTAAACTCAAACACATGCTCACACACACTCACACACAAAATTATATTTATGCATATTATTACTAATATCAACAATACAAAAGAGAAATTATTATTATTATTATTATTATTATTATTTCCAGGAACACATAGATGTAAGAGATATGCTTCACACTCGTACTACAACGATATCTTCGGTGGCGCCATCTCTGGTTCATAACAAAATGCAATACTATGTCATATTTATGTTATTATATTAACAGCATTTAATCATGATCAATTATAACAAATAATTATAACAAATGCAATAATAATCATAACTTGGTAAGAATTCTGCGTTGGAGTTTGACTTCATTTGTCAATGTCATACACGAAGTGTGTTTTTGTCATATTTTGATATAAATGTGTTATAATATCTGAGCTGTAATCATTTAAATTCTCTCTAAAGTACCAGTGGCATATTATTAGCCGTATATCTTTGAATATGTTTAGTTTTTTATTCAGTTCGTACTAAAGTAAATTTGATAATTGTTTATAATTTTAAATGCTCATGTGACTTTATTAAATACTCTATTTGATAATAGTTAGTTTAACTAAATGTTGTCATTCTGTACGACTTATTGAATAAAAGGTTTTTTTCTATTAAAGATTACCGTTCATTTCTATTTTTCATAAAATTAAATTTATATGGGGCAAAATTCGACCATCCGCAGCAGTCGGTACCATTTATCAGCCATAAAAATGAAACAGAATTTCCGTGTAGAGAAATTATTTTCTTCTGTTACAGAAATACATTTTATTTGGGTAATTTCTTGCACTAAGTGTCACAATTATGACCAGGAAGAAAACGATGGAAAGCTTTTTACGTCAGTTAAGTGCGGAAGGAATTATATGTCAGTTAAGTGCGGAAGGAATTAGATGTCGAGCACCGGAAGTCGTCTTCACGTGGTCAGCAGAGATGGTAAATGTGAATCGAGAAGACCTGGAAACGAAAACTGTTTTTCTATCTGCTCACACACTGACAGATAACGGCCATTAATGTGCTTATCAGACAGCTGAGCAAACATTAGATGATTATCAGCGTCGGTGAGATGTACATTAGGCCACCATGATGTCTCAGTGGAAAAGTGGAATTAGTCAAAATGTTCGAATCCATAGAATTCATGTTGCGTTAAGTGAAGCATAGGAGGAGAATTAAATACATTAAGTTTAAGTTAGTACAATTATATATATATATATATATATATATATATATATATATATATATATATATATTATATATATATATATATATTATACTTCTATGTATACTTGTATGCAATGTTATATACACTTTTATCACATATAACAAACTATATATTTATAGTAGATATATATATATATATATATATATATATATATATATATATATATATATATATATATATATATATATATATAATGCCTCTTATTGCCCGATATAAATATTTTACAGTTTAGCTTTTTAACTTGTGCCCAGATCTTGACATTCCGACTGATCATCTCAGCAACATTGTCTTCGTACAACTTTCTGGTGTTAGTTATGATCAGGATATGTGATTAAGATAAGTCAGGGATACATGCATGTGCTATGAGGTTGCATGAGTGAATCACTGGTGGCCGCAAATGGATTGCCATGACTCAGAATGGCTGTATTGATTTTGCTAACTGGTACATACGCTCGCTTTACTGTAAATGGTGTGAGGCCATGAAGCTCAACCGCTGTCCATTCATCAGCAACGAACTGACTCTTGAACTCCTTTGATGGGCAAAATAACTCAGATGATAGTCAAGAAGCAATGTTACCGCGTAGTGGGATTATCCAACATCGAAGCAATGCAAAGCTGAATTTTCATGAGTTTGGTAAGGTGATTGGCTTCAAAGGATAGGAATGGGATGGCATTTGTTGTGAATGAAATTTTGCCTGATTCAAGTTTTTCCCATCATACAGTGTAGTTAACTCTCATTGTATGCATATCAACTATGTTTCATAGTTAAAGGCGCTTCTTATAATTTGAACCATTCCTACGAAGAGTTTGGAAAGAGCTTATCTAGCTTCAAGGTGAGGGATCAAGTCAGCATCCCGCGATAATTATTCAGGAATGTTAACACAGAATTCTTTGACTTCTGGTCCTACCAGTCAAACAGATTCTTGATTAATATAATCTGAGATTAACTTTTTCAGTAGATGAAAGTTTACGTGCATCTCAGACTCGACCTTTAGAGACTTGTTCCTGTGTGCATTTTCTATCGCAGTCGTTGCTTTTAGTAATACATATTCAAATCGTGGTTCTCTTCAATGAACTGCTTCAGTTCATAGAGTGCTATGTGACAATATATGTGTGCTAGTTGGGTAGACGGACGTTTTGACATCGGACGTTTTGGTCAGGGAGGTTTCCCACACGGCCATGCATTTTGGCTATAGAAAATATTCAAGGTAAATATTCTGGCCATATTAAATAAGTGACTCTTTCAAAGAACGTTTTAAAAAGCAAATCTCTTTGTATTCAACAGTTTCTCAAAGAACTGTTATTTATTATTATTATTAAAGTAGCCTAGGCTTAGGCTACTTTAGTATTTTACATAATTAAAACTGATCAAATATAACAAATATGACTTATAAATACTTTTAAATTATCCGTATTTTTCAATTTAAACTTACAAACATCACCTTAAATCTTATTATGTACATGACATAACCAAAACGTCCACCCTGAATATTTTCCGCGGCCAAAAACTCCAAAATGCTCTTCAGATTGCTGTCCTCGTAGCAACCTGAAGAGCATTTTGGACGCTTTTGTAGAACTTCTCTGTCAATTCATGTCAATTGTCAACCAACCGAACCGTGTTCTCCTAAAGTGTCATGTATTGATTGATAACAGTTAGGTACTCGTCATCAACTACCAACGCCTTTAATTTGTGAGTTGGTATTATAACTGTCAGCATTGTAGACAACCCATGCGCGACTTCCTAATTATAATGCAATTACTTCCTGATATGAGCTGAAGAGAGTCCGCTCAGCCTGGAAGCTGACTTGTGTCTCCATTTGTCATCCGTGAAAATTATTCTGGCAGTCATCCACCCCAGATGTATGAGCTGCTAACAACCAGTTATACCTTATTCGTAATTATTTCGCCTTTTCACGTGGCATAATCGCAATGGAATGCGGGATAACTGAAAGGCGTTGGTGCTGGTGGTGGTGCTAATCGTTCCCCCCAAAGTAATCAGCTTTCCCGTACCCAGCAATAATCATATCATACGTTATGCCTTTGCCATCTGCTATATCTTCCGCAAAATTAGCATTGTCTGCCGCAAAGAAGTAATATTTCAGTATCTGTTAGTACTGATGAGGATATGTGTGTGAGTGTGTGTGTGTGCGCGCGCACGTGTGTATGTGTGTGTATGTGTTTTAGCTGTGTATAATAAGGCACGGGACACGGGGAATCTCGAACCGTAATTCAAACTCTGGACGTTTCTTCGGGGAACTGAATCCAGAGTGACGACTTTTCTTGCTGAGACATGTGTAATGTCTCACCAGTCCCTTTTTTAAGCCGCCAAGCAAAAATAAAAAGCTAATCACCTACAGCCGTGGTGTGTGGGAGTAGAACACCCAAGTCACAGCACGACAGTAGTGAGAATGTTTAGATTAATTATCTGAGCAGCCCTATTTATAGCTACTTTTCAATTGCTGTATCTTTCTTCAAAGCAACACTACATAAACTATATAAACCAATGCTCACTGTCTTCAACGGTCAGTTTTAACAACGGGCAGGCGTCACAAAGCGACTACTATTAAAACTGTTTATCTTAATTGCTATTAAAAGACTAACATCTGCGCTGAAGCAAACCGTAATAGCGCGTCATAGCTTCGGTACTGTTAAAACTATGTTAACATTTTCAAACCAGACCTAACGTCTGCTATTCAAACTATTGTAGTAATAACGTTCTTAAATATTATTTATAACAAGCAGACTAGAGCTAGTTTTGAATGCCATAGCACAAACTGGACATAACTGGACATAGGAAAAAATAAATCTAATACAACTAAAGTGGATTTTATATGCAACTCAAGTTGTTATATAAACCACACCAACTGCGCGAGCTGTGTCCAATGCCACCGCTTGGGATGCGATGCAGTGTTTCTATTCCTGAGTCAGGAGTACATATAATGTTTTAAGAGCGTACTGTTACTGCTGCGGTCATTTAAATGCTGGATAATCAGGCCGAACACCTCAACAGCGTGCCTCTAAAGGCGTAACCAGTACATGGATTATACAACTCTAGATCAACTTTTCTTAGATTGCGCGGACTTGGAAACATACAGTCTCAACGCACATAAAACAGAACATCTCAACCGCAGCATAATATGCCTTGTCATATTTGCTGGAAGGTCAAATACCTCATAAACATACAAATCCAATAAATACTATGACCTACTCGTCACTATTGTAACAATTTACATCGGCGCTTTAGCAGACCGTTATGGCGGAATTGCCGTTCTATATATTAACATTTTCAAATCAGACCTAATGTCTGCTATACAAACTATAATTATAATATAGGGTTTTATTAATGACAAGGAGACTAAAGTTAGCCTTGAATGTCATAGTACAGACTGGACATAACTGGACCTAGGAAAGATAATTCTATTCCCACAAACAACTAAGGTGAATTATATATACAACTAAACTTGTTATATAAAACACACCAACCACACGAGCTGTGTCCAATGCCACCGATCGAGATGCGATGCAGTGTTTCTATTCCTGAGTCAGGAGTACATGCTTTAAGAGCGTACTGTGCCTGCTACAGTCATTTAAATGCTGGATAACCAGGCCAAACACTTAAACGGCGTGCCTCCAAAGACGCAAATAGTACATGGATTATACAGCTCTAGATCAACTTTTCTTGAATGCAGGGACCGGGAAATATGGTCTCCACGCATAGAAAACGGAACTTTCTCAACCGCAGCATAATATGCCTTGTGATATTTGCTGGAGGGTCAAATACCTCATAAACATACAAATCCAATAAATACTATGACCTACTCGTCACTATTATAACAATTTACATCGGCGCTTTAGCAGACCGTTATGGCGGAATTGCCGTTCTATATATTAACATTTTCAAATCAGACCTAATGTCTGCTATACAAACTATAACTATAATAATAATAATAATAATAATAATAATATTTTATATAGCGTCTTATTCAACCGAAATTGTTCTAAGGCGCTTAACATTTAAAACACAATTAAAACATATTCTGAGCTCATTAGAATCAAATACTTTGACCTACACGTCAGTAACCCTTTATGATATTAAATATTACAAAATTGGTAAAAAGAAAACGCAAACCTCAGAGGGCACAAGGAATCTCGAATAGTGAGTTCAACTCTGGAAGTTTCTTCAGGGGACTGAATCCAGAGTGGCGACTCTTGCTGAGACATGTGTAATGTCTCACCAGTTATAAATACATAAATCGGAGACCTAATCGATTAGCCGGGAGTACTCATCAGCCTGTGAGGTCCAGACAATCCGATTTTCCTGCGTAATAATTGTATCACGCCCTCAGTCATTCAGTCAGGCAGGCAGACTTGCAGACATGCAGGCAGGCAGTCAGTGACAAAGAGTAGCATTCAAACCTCACTTATACTGTGTCAGAAGGTTGTTTCATCCTTCACTTCGCTTCTTTACCTATGGAGATTGTTGGGCCCGTTTCCTTTTCCATAGACACAAACGTGACGGCAAAATACCAGCATTCCCCTATTCTACACGAAGCTGTACAATCCTGTCTATGGCATAGCCACCAGAACAAATGTCCCTATTACATTCGTAGATTGTGTCATAAATCCCAGTAATCTATTTCAAGTATATGTAGTAGTAGAACTGAGTCAACCTCGTCTTTAGTTTGCCATTATCTCTGATGAAGATTTTTGTTTCTTTTTAATTACGTAGTACATTCTACATCTAATCGGATAAATAATTACGTGCTTCTCCGTTGACATATGTATTTAGTTCCAAGATTAATACCGAGATTTGTAGATGAAGTTGAAGAGTAACTAATGACAATAGACGTTATGATTTTACACAAAACTTTATTCAAAATATAATAAACTGAAAATTAACTAGCATCTTCTTCCAGTATTACATTGACAATATTTATATAACTATCTATTAGGCTATATTCTTTATATATATATATATATATATATATATATATATATATATATGTATATGATATATATATATATATATATATATATATATAACAGCTAAAACATATTAACATATAAATATAATTGGCATAAAACATTTTCAAATATACGCTTAATGATTAATGCTAGAGCTAAACAATATCATTATGTATGCATGTGAGTGTGTATGGCAGCAAGTTTGCATATGCGTTTGATTGTTCGTTCCTTTGTTTGTTTGTTTATCTGTTTATTTATTTGTATGTTATTTGTCTGTTTGTTGTTTTTTAAATAATTTGAATCAAACTCTAAACCAATTATAATGTTGTTTTTCTTCAATGGTGTACATATTCACAAAAACATCCAACTACATATATGAATAGGGAACAACACATCAACCGTCACTATTTCCTATCAATGGCATTCAGAATAGTGTGCGTTTCCGTTGCTTTTCTTCAATAGCGTCTCAAAATATGCATCTGAACCAAACTGCCAAATATAATAAGGCTGAAACATATTTCACGCATTCTAACATTACCTGGCGGTAGCTTATCAGTTGAAAAGGATGAAATATTCTGAGACGACGGGTGTTATATTTTAAACAAAGCTGTGCCCTTAATGGGTCCAAATAAACTAATAAACATGACCTAGGTACACAAGATATCACGTGTCGGGTACTCTATACTGTATCCAGATTGGCTTAGTACCTCCGAACACCGCTCTTCCAAACCTGGTAAAAACCGCTTCTATCCTGTGTATGCCCATACCTAAGAGTTGTATGAGCAGGACTAGGCCATACACGGCTCCGGCTATCAGACCGTAGACGTTTAGCTTGGCCAGGTTCAGATCGACGTTGTAATAGAGAACGCTGAGTAGAACCAGCCACAGGCAGTTGATAAGCAGTAGACCAAGCAGACAGAGGTTCCTCAGGGTTCTTAACCCGGAGTTTAGTTTGTCGTCTTGGAGACCACTGACGTTGTTGTTGCCGAGGACGGCTTGACGTAGGTTGGACCAAAATGAGAATTCTCTCTTGTGCGTCTCGTCTGACATCGGCCGGAAGTGTTCTCTAGGGCACACGACAGTCTTCTCTTCGATCGGAGATTGTTCGCTGGTTTTGGTTTCGGTTTCGAGTTTCGATTTGCCACCTGTCAAGATGAAAAAAAAGGTTAATAATACTTATGTCATCATTTCTCTCTCCATGAATATATGAGTGTGCATGGGTGTATGTGTACTCGCGGGCGCGCGTGTGTGCGTACATTTAATTGTGTGTGGACCCATACGTGTGTTTGCATAACCGTCATTCCTCTCTAACTTACATTCTAATCCAGACTTCTTGCTCAATGACTTATGATATTTCTTTCGGTTCTTAGCAAAGCATGAAACTGGAGGAGATTTAGACTCGTTCTGAAATGTTCCAAGAAGTATCCATAGCATACAAGAAAATAACACTTCACATAATCTCATCATTAGTTCGTATTCCGCACCCAGAGTTGAATAGCAATAGCCCAATGACAAACACTTACTCTTCAATGATAGGGTAATTAAAATTCGATAAATCTAACAAAAGAAGCTAATAAGTCAAACACACTTTGAAAATAGATAAAAATCAACTTCTGCCTATGAATATAATATATTCTTATTAATGAATAACAGAGAAGCAGGATATTTGGATAGTAAATATAAATGCACTTCCAATATATATATATATATATATATATATATATATATATATACGACAGTTTGAAAATAAAATGCACACAATATTTTAAAATCCTTAAAGTTTTTGGCAATAACATTTATGGTCAGCAACGGCGATTCCTTTTAACGTTTGTTTACTGTTTTGTTACGAAACTAACCTTTTCACGTGTGCCCCAGCTTTGGTCTACTATATTACACATGGAATAAATAGGCAATAAGATCTGCATGGCGGGAAATCCGAGTAAATAGGATAGTCCGTGCGACAATATCCAGGTCTCTTTTGGATGCACGAAGGCGGCGAAAACCAACGCAGCTATCAACAATAATATCAAGTAATATTCTTGAAATATGAGCGTGTTCTCGTGAATATCTAAAAACATAAAGACAAAAGTAGGAAGGGTTTATTGAAACCTGATCACGTTATGTGGAATTTTATTTTCGTGATTTTCTTCTATGAATGTTCATCCTGAATGCTAATTCCTGCCTCGGTTTGAACGATGTCATATAAGGATAGCTATGATACGAGCAGGATTCTAAAATTATTAAATGCTTCAATACACGTAATATATGAAAAACGAGAACAACTACCTTTTGTAATAAGCAATAAATTATTCAGATAAATAGTGTATTATCTCTACAAGCAAGAATAATGACTAAATATAAGATTTACAGCAAGGTGTGTGTGTGTTTGTCCATGAACGTCTATATGTTTATGTGTGTATGTATACAAGATTGCATACATAAAATAATAAAGTGTCTCGTGCTCATCGTGCAATATTTGTTTTAGTTCCAATTCGAATCCCATTTTAATACTTCAACAAAACATATCATCAGTAAACAAACGTTTGTCTAGACAAAGCCATGGTAAACAAACTAATAATATCGTCTGTTAGAGTAGGACAACAATAACATATAATACCATATACCAATGAATTAAGATTAAGCCTTAGACATTATCCTATTTCTCTTGTTGATCCAATATGAAAATAGAACCTGTCTTATAGGCCCTATTATAGGACTTTCTGAGGTGGTCTATGCCAACAGGTTTTGGTTCGGATACGTTTACAATAGAAGCACATTAATCACGCATCGGCTTAAATAAAAGTATTCTTAATTTACATTTTTCGTACAGACAAGTCAAGCCATAATTTATCAAAGGTGACTTTGCAGTTCGCTGAACCTTTGAATCCTGATATATTGAACGGATTTCAATTCCTAGACAACAACAGCGCAAGCTAGATCGTTTTACGTTGGCTTTTATATAAGGACTATTAATTTATTTGCTTCTATTAACATATATACTGAAGAACATGTCAAACCAATCCAGCTTTCACCGTGATTACCTGTCATGATATCTTGAACGACGAACACCGAGCCACCTACAACCACCAACAACATGGTCAGACCAAGGAACATGGTCAGGACGAGGCTGACCCGCTCCTGTAGGCGCATGCTACCCAGAATACAGATCAATGCGTAAGTCAATATTAAAACGCCGAGGATGGGCGCCACCAGCGCGTAAGGCACGCCGTAGACGATGTCCAGGCCACCAGCTATGATGACCACGGTGGAGGCTGGTGACAGCAAGACGATACTGAACATCTGAGCCAAGTAGAGGATGTAGGCAATCGAGAAGCTGTCGTTATTCTGGGTCAGCCGGAAGACGTTCCTGAAGACGAGCAACATGTTGGCCAAGTCCGAGAGCACCCATCGTCGTCGCTGACGCATGAACTCGCTGAAGGTATCCGGACAGAAGGTGGTGTTGTCGCAGAATGCGGTGTACTCGAGTTTCCAACCTTGCAGCATCATCAGAGTACACATCCAACGGTCTTCACCTAGGAGAGGGACAACTTGAGTTATGCTAATGGTATCTTTGTTTATGAATTTAAATTGGCTAAGATGGCGCTAGTTGCCATTATTTAGAAGCTTCCAACCAAGATTTTCTTGAATATTTGAATCATTTTCCATTCTGAATTCATGACTTGCTAATGGTATGCTAAAGTATAATTATTTTTAAATGATATGGTGGTACTATTGCCAAAGCTGTCAAGAAGATGTTATAGCTCTGGATAATACTGCACTAAAGTAAACATACTTGAAAATGTCCTCTCATTTAATTCAGTGAATATTTTAAATATCATCTTCTCATTTTACGTTGTCACGTTAGTTTCTAGCTTTTCGATAATTAATTAGCACAGTTTCCAGGTGATTATTGAACTGATACGAAAATGATTATCTATATAATATTAATGTGTAGTATTTTTACGTCATTATGAACGTTGTAAGTAGTGTCTTACAATATATTATTTCTTACCTGTATCTTTGATAAAGACATCAAAAGAGCTCGAGGTTGGACTGGCGTAATGCTTAAGGATATCTCGCACCGCTCTGGCACGATATAAACTAAAGCATCCTGGACAACACATCACCGATCCTATAACATTCTGGGCACTTTTTATCATCCAGAAATCTGGTAACAATTCAAATGAGATGATGATAATAATAATGATGTCACTTATTATTATTATTATCATCATTAATATTATTATTGCAGTGCATATTATTATGGCGTTTATTCATCGGTGAGTATATCATGTTTGAACTACCTTTATAAATAATTTGTGTATATTTCGTTTCGGTTACGTGTACTAATTATATATCTAAGCCATTTATATAACAAGGGTTTGAGCTATGTTTCGAAATAAACACAAAATGGCTAACATTGAAGTAAGAATATCTAAAAGGCATATGAAAACACAAAAAGGGAGTTTTCCAATAGGTATATCCCAGATCTGTATTTCTATCTTTACAGCTACAATTTTATGTGCTGCCAGATCGTTTCTTTCAACTCAACACCTACCTTTCGCATATTCAAATTTCTGATACCAGACTAATGGCCCAGTTTTCTGGCCAATGGGGTGTGTCCTGCCACAGGCACCGCCTACCCTACGATCGTAATGGCATAGATTCAAAAGGTCAAGGACGCTGCTGTCTGTAAATTCCATATCAGCATCAGTGGCCAAGATGTAAGTGTGATCATCAATTATGGACGAGTGTGAATCATCTTGCAGAAGGAAGTTAGCTGTAGAATCATCATGTATGTGTATCAGTGAAGACCCGGGTGTTTCACATATGGCATTCAAACACCTTTCTTCTTTGAAACCCTTCGCCAACTTTCTTACTTCCATATGTCCGTCTGTCGGCATCGCTTTTGGGAGCAACAAATCTTTACAAAAAGAAGGATTTGAACACTTACATGTTCCTGTAAACTCATTGCTTCCTAGTCTATTTGCACTTTGGTCATATAACGCTTTCATGGCGTTCAGTTCCCTCAGTTCCTTTATATGGTTACTGTCCTTGACTGCGCCGTTATTAGTTTCGTCCTTCACATTGGTTGTCCTTGCAAATGGCTTCCTCACTGCATGTCCTTGACCGTGTTCGCGTCTATGGCGATTATTTCTCAGTGGCTTACCAGAAAGAGCCGAATTGTTTCGTTGATGTTTGTTAACAGGTTCGTCACCTTGGTGCAGGTGAAGTAAATTTGGCCGATAGGGAAGATTGTAGTAACAATTCGCATCTTCTTCAATCGGATAAGGCACGTTCTCGTAGACGACTTCGCCATTCTGACGAACATATTCTCGCGTCCTCTGTGAAAATCTCGCATGGATCGACGACATAGAACTCTCGTTGTTCGACGAGATATCTCCTTCATAGTCTCGCCAAGGTTCGTCACCTTCGCGAGTCGTCGAACTCTGCCGAGATCCGCTGGCGTCCGAATTATTGTCGTTCTTCTCGGCTGATGACGCCACCGAGATGACGTCATCACTTGTCCCGAGACCCGTGTCCGAACTCGTATTTAAGCCAGCTATGTCCGTTGTCGAAGTCTCGGGAGTGTTAACTGGGATCTCAGTGCTAGTCAGTTTGTGAAAGTTGATGAAATACGGCCCTTCCTTTACCATCTGAGCTAGCTTACGTTTGCTCTCTCGCAGATAGCGCTTCGTCTTCGAATCGAGTGCTGACGTCAGCCTAGTCAAATTTGGATAAATATCATTAATCTTGTCTTCATCATTTGCCAATGACTTAATGTTCTTCTGCCATTCTCTTTCGCTGGCATAACCTATAGAAAGTAAATAAATAAAATGTTACTGTTGAATACAAATATGAGGGTATTTAGTAATAGCTATTTTGTTTCCTATAATAAAGTTAATTTTCCACACTGACTCAATCCTATCAATCCCATGAATTGCACGTTTCATACAAATTGCCTGAACACTATGGGTAGATAAATAATGGTTTTACTTCTTTTATTTCGTTTTGAAAGGGTCTTGTAATAGAGTATTTTGTTGTTGGTAACGATAGTCGAGATAAAGACACCAATATAGACGAGCCATTGTGTAAACGCCATTTTCTCGGATGGAGTTGTGAGGTTGGAACACAATCTACTGATGTCATTAATTGATGGTGCTCTAAATTCATTATGGGTGGATGTATTATTAGATAAATCTGTTAGCGAACTACTGGTCAAGTCTTAACTGTTCTAATTCCCCTTTTTACAAACATATTAATGTTTTTGTAGTTATTTGTATATGATATGTGCTAATAATATATATATATATATATATATATATATATATATATATAAGAGAGAGAGAGAGAGAGAGAGAGAGAGAGAGAGAGAGAGAGAGAGAGAGAGCATAGCAGTTACCTAAACATAAGGAATCAGCGATCGTTGAACCACTGTCAGACGAGTGGGCACGTAAATTGGCATCGTGCAGCTTGTCATAATTCGAAACTCGAAAGTTAAGTACATAGGACATATACATGATCTGGCTCCATCGTTTTTTGGCCTTCACTTTGTTCGGGTCCTTCAAATGAACAAAGAATGGCATTCCGCCAGGAAGCATCCAGTTCAGTTGCACTCCGTACGGTGTCGTATAGGCATTCGCATCCTTAGGGGAGACTCCAATCTTATCTTCCAAGAGTGACACCAGTTGGCTGCCGAAATCCGTGATGTGGGTATCTTGGGTACCGTTGTCCATAAAGATGTGCGCTTCCATGTAGACGTTGCACAGTTTCTTTGATCTTGACACTTGCGCGATGCTAGACAGCAGTCTGGCCATTTCGAAATCAGCCTCCCGAAACATCGTCGTACACATGAAGATGCGTCTACAGGGATCTTCCTCGCCCGCAATCGGAATCTTCTCGGCACTGATGCCCTCGTGCATATAGCTGAGCGATAGGTGCTGCTCAATGAAGATGGCATTCCACGATGGTTGTATGAAGATCTCTTCGAACGGCATCAGTAAGCTGTGGCAGTTCCTGGTGACCTCCTTACCTCGCACGATAATCGGAGCGAGCCACGAGATCAGCGCCAGAGCGCAAGCGCACCACATCGCGATTCCAAGATCGAAACACTGCGCATTACTGAAGGGGACCACGTTGAGGGAACCACACAATAAGAGAACGATTGTTACCGAGAGCGGAGTGGCGACGAAAAATGGGACCGAGAGTGTTGTGCCCGCTAGCCCTAAGGCAGCCCCAACGTAGCCAAGCACGTGTACACCAAGGCCGCTAGCTAAATGGGATAACATCGGATACAATATGGCGGGCTGTTGACAGGACTTTAGCCCATGCCACAAACTGGTGAAGAACATCCTATCTAAAATGCCATGTTGTCTGAGCTGGACAAGCATAGTAATATTCAGAGCCATGAAAATCACTAATGCCCTTATGATGGTATAGAGACAGGTAGCTTTCCATCTGCCGAGCAGGGTACCATCGGCTGACTTGACGATGTAAACTTGTACCAGTGGATGCCAGCAGAGAGACAGCAAAAACAAACTGGCCGGTATGCATACCGCGTGAAACCACGACACCAGCGACGCCAAAGCTAAAATGGCGCCTATTGCCAACGCGCACCAAATGCCACTCAAACCAAACACAATGAGGAAGAAAATCTTCAATTTGCATTTTTTGTTCTTCATCGGCTCGCAGCTCTCTTTGTTATCTGACACATTCTCGGATTGTTTTGGTTCCAAGATGAAGTTGGCGTCTAACTTTCTTCGGCTGCTGCCAGCAAATCCTTCCTGTAATAAAATGAAATGATCAAAACACGAATTGTTATTTTCTGTTGGAGTTGTTTAGTCATGGCAATTTAAATTAAATATATTACTACTGACAACCTTTGTATATTATAATTACACGATAATAAGAGGGTAGAATAGAATGAGAATTTGTTTGGAACCCATGTATTAAACTCTGATGAATCTCTCTCCTATAATTTGGGATAGAGATCCCTGGCTGTCGCCTATTGAGCACAGCCACCTGGTGGTGATTGTTGATTTCCACTGTTTTTTACGACGTTATTGTTGCTGGTGGTGAAAATTAGACAAATTGGTCAACTGGGCGATTAAGTTATAGTTAAGTTCAAGTTTACGAACGTTTACTTTAAATTGGATTTAGTTTTTCACCAAATGTTGACACACACACACACACACAGATACAGTATCGGTAGCTCTCACATATTCTAAGCCCAAACGTACAGCGATGATTTCTCCACACTAAAACAAATCAGGTGTTTCAGATGATTAGATACCTCTACTTTAGTATAATTTGCTTTTATTATTAACTGAATTTCTATTAACATTCTGTGATATTAAAATATAAATCCGTGCAACTCGTGAGTTTAACGTCACATTAACCTTAAGATTAACGTTTTCACAGACGCCCTTGTTAAAGTTTTGCAACATGGTGCCTTGGCTAGGAATATTCTCAAATCATTTATGTATCATGAATGATCAATGCCAGTCAGTGGATGGCATCCAAATGGCCCCATTGGTCGAAATATATAAAAGCGGGTTATTACTTCACGTTAACTGAATTACGAGTATAAAATCCTTTCAGCAACAACATATTTATGGAGTTAGCTTCTTAGCTACCTCAAAATATTAGCTGGTAAATATAGGATTTTTTTTTCTAAACATTTCTTAGTTGTCAGCATATATTCTATACTCTATATAATGTATTCATACTATTATATAGTACAATGTACGTGTATAAAGGTTTTCATGTACAAACATTACAAAATAATAATGCCAAATAGTGAACATGACATTTCACATTTCACTTTTCAGGTTTTACCTTGTAGTACTTCCATTGTTCGTGTACAAGAGTTATTGACAACACTACACTGAGAAGAGGAAGTAACAGTTGCGTAGGTAACAGTGGTGCCACCTCAAGGGAGAATACAGCATAACTGGAGGCCTCTGCAAAACTTGTCAACGTACCCTGTATCGATAAATGATATTATACTAAAACGTTATGATTTATGTTAATGCCATAATGTTAAGAATGTTAGATCTGGTTGTTAAAAATAATGATAGTACAGACTGTAACGAAACATATACTAAACACACTGAGATTTAACAAAAATGCATAACATTTTTGTATTGAGGACATCTAGTAACATCAAAACTTTGCCGGCTGATCACACTTTTGAAACGATTCATTTAATTTATGACCAACGATTGTTAAATCAGACAAGCCTATTGATACATTGCACGCCAATTTTATACACAAGGTGACCCATAAGGCACTTTACCGTTTAGGAAATGAATAAATTAAAAAAAGTTTAAAGGATAGGATAGGAAAGAGATGGTGAGAGTGAAATAAAATAGTAAATACTTTAGACAGAAGGATTATTTTAACCTACTTCAGGTTAATAATTTTTTTACTTACAACAAGCAACGCCAAACAACCGGGCCATTTATGTGTCTTGGTTCTCTTAATAAATGAGGTGTGCCAAAACACTTTCACGAGAGACACTATTTCCGGTACAATTAAAACTAACATCATGGCTGCATACCTGCGAAATACATATAATGAATAAAACGTGATGATACATGGTAACCGATATAAAATAATAATGGAGATATAGGCACAGGGACAAATACAAAGATACAGAAACATTACATAAAAGTAGTACCCACATATTACTATCTTATTATGTAAAAGTCATCATAATTTCATAACATTTTATGGATGTCTGGTGCGCATTATGCCAACTTTTTATAAATTCAATGTATATAAATAATATTTGTAAAATATTTGCGTTGATTAACTTATATTAGTGTTGCCAATAATATTATACAAGTGCACACATACCAAAATAATAGAACTATGAAAATATACACACAAGCAACACTCACATAAAAACAAGTTCGCAAACACATAATTACACAACTAATCAAAAATGCCACGTGCACACGTACACATGCACTCGCACACGGATACACATATACACCCATGTAAGGGTGCAAACACACATAAACATACACAAACAAACATATACCACGCAAGATTACTTAAAAATTTAAATACCCATAAATAAACATCATTATATACACTAGTGTTTATTTAATTAGTCTTCGTTGCATATTCAAATTACGTCCGATCTTACCAGGTCAGAAGTTGATTGTTGTTGTTTGATTTCATTGAAAGAAGCCATGTTAGTGATAATCTGTTGAGAACTAGAGATGATGTCATTAATATACCGAGAAGTAGAGCTGTGACAATCTGGAAGAAAAAAATGAAATAAAACCTCTCTCTCTCTCTCTCTCTCTCTTTCTCTATATATATATATATATATATATGGTTATTCTTATCATAAAACAATTGATTTATTGTCATCATGGTAGCAACAAACTATATGATGCGTGCTCAATTATTTGCGCACGTATTTTTGTGTGTGTGTGTTTTGTTGTTCGGGGAGAATCCCCAGGCTGTCGCTTATTCGGTGCAACCTGTGTGTGTGTGTGTGTGTGTGCGTGCGTGCGTGCGCGCGCGTGTGTGTATATGTGTGCGCGTGTGTATGTGTGTGCGCGCGCGCGTGTGCTAACCCTGTGAGTGTGAGTGAGAGGGAAATGGAGGGGGTGGTTGTCGCACAAATATATACGACTAAGAAACCTTTCCCAAGAAATGAAAATGTTATAGCCGCATCTAAGTACGGATTATGAATAATGACAATTACGTTGTGACAAAGCGTTTCCGGTTTACACATTCTATTGCTTAGATTACAGCATCATTACTACTACCATTAAACATAGTTAAGGCATCTATCAGCTCACTAAATGACCCGTCCAAGTGACCCATCGGCGTATATTTTACGCGTAACGTTGTTCTTCTGGAATGCGCGACATCCCGTCGCTCGCGAGAAGGCGTCACGAGTTGATAATGGATTGCCACCATAAATGAGCCATATGTCTTCCTTGTTATGATAGCTCGATGACCGTTCTCGGTGCATCATTAAAGACGAACCTGTCATCTGTGGTCCATCTTCTATCATTAGAAGGATGAACATATTGTCATAGTCGACAAGGAAACAGATTGCTCAACGCTCGACTTAATTGTCAACAGGTTACGGGTTGGTGGGTCAAGGTGGCAATGTTGACTGTTCCGATTGGACTGCTCAATATTAATACTAATATCATGAGCACTCTTTGCTGACATTTGATTTGATCTCCACAGTAAAGGGTCACGTCCTATTCTAGCCACTGGATGTTTAAAGTTTACAAGTTGGTGCGGGGCATTGCAAATAAAATAGCCGAGAGATTACAATTGCACCAAACAATATTGACGACGTTTAGGGTATAATCAAATCCGGATAATATATAACAAAGAAAAGAAATTAAAGAGATGATCACACAATTTGCAGCATGACACAATAAACACCCATTCAATAAGTCAATCAAAACACATTGTACAGTGTTTCCAACAAACATAAGTGCATTTTGAAATTGTGAATAAATTACTTACTTATTTACTACACACACACACACACACACACACATACACACACACACACACACACACACTACATATATATATATATATATATATATATATATATATATATATATCGATAAAGAGAGACAAGAGAGAGAGAGAGAGCTTGATAGGTAGATAGATAGATAGATAGATAGATAGATAGATAGATAGATAGATAAATAGATAGATAGACCATTGCATATGGCGTTCTCACGGCACAGTGGTTAGAGCACTGTAACGCAAACCTCCGGGGTGGGGATTCGAATCTAGCCCATGCCTGCGTTTTTGACATTTGTTTCCGTTACCAGACAATATCTGACCAGTACCGATGTTTAATAACTCAACCGAACATATCCCTATGCGTATAAAACGTGACATTTCTACTAGCAACCAATTTTTAGACACACTCACTTACCCGACAAAACTGTTTCGCCGAGCATCTACTCCGCTGATGGGATTGGACAGATTCGGTTTGTTGCGAACTGGTTCCGTCTGAGACATCGCTCTGCGCCATCGGGAGATGAATGTAGTAAAAACACGTATCACATCATTATCATCATCATCATCATATCATCTTCTCGGCCACGAAGTTGGTCAAGACTAAGCCAGCCTCCATATAGCAGGGCTCGAAAAGGCAAGCATTTAAAAGACCGGCTCGTGGACGAATGAAACTTCGATCGTCAAAGGTCCACTTTTATTCTGGAAGTTCTCTCTTTGTTTCTTTTCCTTATCGTAGCTCAGGTAAACAGTTACGTCAGATCACGTGTTCAATATGGCGGTTGTGTTTATGGGTTCCGTTCTTGGCAGACCTTTCTACCAGAAAGTGCAACTGTCTATCGTCAGCTTTTATTTTACTAACAATGGATTGGCGCAGCTTTCGTGTGGTTTTGTTTTCTTCCAGTCGGTGGTAATTACCGGAATCGTCCGATTTCCACAAATATGCACACGTGTGAAAAGGATTTCGTGGAAGAGCTGTGATAAATCCAGGAGCTTTTCCTATCTCATTTATGTCGCTTCCTAGGAATTGCCAATATATAAAAAGTGTCTATCTCAGCCCATCGAATGTCGTAATTACGAAAATAATCCACATTCGGCGAATTGTTTTTTGTCAAAAAGGAAACAAACCACAAACTTCATACATCCATTGTCCTCGACGTCTACCCGGCCATTTGCTGTCTTCCTGACGATCGGTCAAGGCTACTCGGCGCGACACCTCCCGAGAAGTGTATCAATTAGTTCGCTCGTGAGTGCGCTTGCGCATGAACATCGCGGGCGAGACATATGTACAGAATGTTTTTCTATGGTATTTTAAATTTCGGCAATATGACGTCAGTTAAAGTACATGTTTCAGTTTTATAAGTACAGTTTCATGACATCAGTTAGGAGTTTAGTCCTTTCCACCTTGTTTCGGTAAAATTGGTGATAAGTTGAACATCCTTGTACTTTATTTGAACTTATATTTCTTACTTGATATGTACTAGCCGCTTTGTGATGGAATTCATTGTACTATTCGGTTCGTTTATTGTTGAAGTTGGATTTTATTTGACTATTAGAGTGCTTAAAGTTTATGATTTATCTAAAGATCTTAGCCTTTTCGTCAATCGAATAGCCAGCCATCTAATAAGTGTCAGAAGCTAATAACTGTAAAATGTGGCTAAATTCGAATATAAATATTTAGCTTTTTTCCTTGTATAATCCAACTTAATCGAGCACCATTCTGTTCATCGTCAAACGTCAACAAGACACATCCCATCTATCAAATACAGAATTCATATTAAACGTCCATGACCTATCGGGTAGGTTTTTCCCTCTAGCGACAGGTGAATACATCAGAGCTCAGAACTGATAAAAAGGTGAATATGCATTTGTTTATGTGTGCAAGGGTTCTCGTGTGCATGCATGATTGAGTGATTGGTTGCGTGAACACATGCATCAACGCTTGCTGTTCATTTTAAGACAAGCGGGTGCAACTGTTTTTGGATTAAAAACGGCTTTGTCTTCCTCATTATGTCATCACGACATTACACAACATGTTGTGCGCTTGCGCGTCTCTATAACTGGGTTATACCTATAAACAAGACGCGCCAAATTTACTTGGCAACAAAACCTGGCCGAGGCATGTCTGTCTAGGAGACAGACATTGTGTGATGACACGACACCATCTGCCACTTTCTCCTCTAATAACAGCCATCTATGTACCAGATGGACAGACTGGTCTACTCTCTCCGCTCACCTGTGTTCGTTTATGGCGTCGTCCTGGATACAAACTGGCTAACAGTTGCTTTCTGCTCCGTTCCATTAACAAGAAATATATAAATGACTAGTAAATAATTGTTTGCTTATTGGCTATAATTGTGCTGTGTAAATGATTTCGTTTGAATATGAATATGAATACGCACGCGCACATAAACACTATACATCAATAAAGGATTCATTTTATAAAGATTGACGTATCACCTTTCCCTTTACATTTATTTGCTTGTTTGTTTATTTGTTTTTGTGTTTATTATTATCATTATTATTATTATTAGTAGTAGTAGTAGTAATAGTAATAGTAGTAGTAGTTTTCGTAGTCGTAGTAGTAGTAATAGTAGTTGTAATAGTAGTAGTATTTTTATTATTATTATTATCGTCCTCAATTTCATCATCTTCATCAGTATCATCATCATCAACGTTTTATCATTGTAATTACTATTGCCGGTGTTATTCTTGCTACTATTGTTACTGTTCTCGTTGTTAAACTACTTGTGGATATGATTATTGTTCCAGTTCCTGTTTATATAGTTGCTGCTGTTATTATAATTATATTTGTTATAATTGTTGTTGTTGTTGTTGTTGTTGTAGCTATTCTCATAGCCAAATGTTGTTAATTTCTGTGTTTGGGGAATATTGCTGCATGTGTCCTGTAACTGAGACGATGTTATCGTCACTAGACAGTTAGACAACAGACGATATCCTGTCACCAGCTGGTAACCTCAACCAACCCCGTATATAACCTCAATGACAAGGCCACTGAGTACACTATAACCACTTAAAATATGTGTGTCATTTTGTAGTTAAATAGGTGAATTAATATCAGACTTGTCAATCCTTATGATGATTCCTTATTATTATTATTATTATTATTATTATTATTATTATTATTATTATTATTATTATTATTAATGTTATTATTATTTTATTTTTTATTACCATTATTACTATTATATGATATGGGATGAGCTTGTATGAAGATGACACTAGTTAGGAAAGATCATTTCGTATATATAAATTGTACAAATGGGACCAGTGGGAAGACACTGGGACCAGTTGGAAGATTACTTTTTTCGTTAAATGATATATATACTTTAACTTTTAATTAACCATTATTATTATGTAATTTCAACAACAGGTTCTACATTAAAGAGAATCTCGAACCGTGAATTCAAACTCTGGACAAAGGGGGGAGAGGGGGTGTGTGTGTGTGTGTGTGTGTTTTAGCTGTGTATAATAAGGCACAGGCACAGAGAATCTCGAACTGATTAACTTTCCGGGACTGAACCAGAGTGGCGACTTTTCTTGCTGAGACATGTGTAATGTCTCACCAGTCCCTGTGTGTGTGTGTGTGTGTGTGTGTGTGTGTGTGTGTGTGTGTGTGTGTGTGTGTGTGTGTGTGTGTGTGTTTTATAAAGATAGTTAAGGCGCTGGCACAGGTGTTATACTTTCATTCAAGCAACAATTAACTCCAAACTGATTTTAAAAAAATATTTAATTGTAAGTATAATTAATTACCGGTAAAATTAGAGAAAAATGAAAAGAAAAAAGAAAATTTCTAAAATAATCCAAAAGAGGATAATCTAAATATAAAAAAAGAAGAAACTATGATTAAAACAAAACCAGGCGTTGTGTCGAACACTACGGCCAAGAAAGAATTAAAACTGATTTAAAAGAATATTTAATTGCATGTATAATTAATTACCGTTATAATTAGAGAAAATTAATTACCGTTATAATTAGAGAAAAATGAAAGAAAAAATTAATTTCTAAAATAATCCAGAAGATGATAAACTAAATATAAACAAGAAACTATGATTGAAACATAAATCAGAATAAATTCAGATCAATACTAATAGAAGCAATACAACACGACTCAACCCAATAGCAACGACCGGTTTCGACCTATTCAAGTCGTCAACAGGTTGCATAGAATGCGTGTAATAAGTTACAGATAAACTCGAACCGTGAATTCAAACTTTTATAATGAACACACAAACTGGTCCTGATCCACACCTTCTCACAATACATTCACACTATTAACACAGTTATATTTATCTACAGCTTTTGACACCATTGATTATTCTGTACTTCTAGATCGCCTCTCTGATTGGCATGGGATATCGGGGCACAGCACTTACCTGGATCTGCTCGTTATTAATAAATAGGTTTCAATCAATAAAAATAAGAAGCTGCGCCTTTATTTTGCGGTGTTTAATGGAAATATGCTCGAAATGTTTCGACCGAAGAATTCACGTGACTTGCACCAGCTCCCCACTTGGTTTTGAAGAAATGTGTGGATCAACTTCTACCACTGATAACAGCCATTGTCAATAGGTCAATGGATGAGCTACAAAACCCCGCTGCTTAAGAGATCTGGGTTGGTTAAGGAAAAGATGAAGAATTATCGTCCTATTTCTAACCTTCCTTTTATATCTAAGCTTAATGAAAAGGTGGTAGAAAGGCGTATAGAAGAACACTTAGAGCACAATGATCTCAATGACGTTTATCAGTCTGTTTATCGTAGATGTCATTCAACAGAAACTGCTCTTTTGAAAGTGCACACTGACATTGCTGAGGGTCTTGATGAAGGACCCATGACTGCATTAATTAGGCTTGACTTCTCTGCAGCTTTCGGTCCAATTCTACCGGAGCGCTTAGATTTCTCCTTTGGAATCAAGGAAAAGGCTTTAACTTGGGTAAAGTCGTACCTCACCGAAAGAACTCAGTGTGTTTCAGTAGTGGATAAAACATCACCAGATGTAGGTCTTCTTTTTGGTGTACCACAGGGATCCGTTTTAGGACCAAAGAATTACTGTATTTATACCAAACAAGTTGGTGAAATATTTAAACGGCTTAATATTAAATATCACTTTTATGCCGATGATACACAAGTTTATTTGACTTTAAAGCCATGTGATAAATGAGATGCTATTTCATCTTCAATTCAAGCTAGTATTGCAGACATAAGTACTTGGATGAACAGCAACATGCTGAAATTGAATAAGGACAAGACAGAATTCATTTTTTTTAAATCCAAGCAGCATGTAAAGAAACCTGAGAATCTTCGCATTAAGGAAGGATCCAGTTATATAAATTCTTCCATGTTTGCAAGAAATCTAGGGCTTATTTAGATAATACTCTAGGAATGGAGAAGTAGGTGAATTCTATATATAAGTCCTGTTATTATCAAATACAAAAACAAAATATTTGACTTATTCGTAAGTACATAAATGATGAGAATTGCAATACTTTAGTCCAAGCCCTTATTATTTCCCGACTGGACTATGGCAATGAATCGTTATATAATATCCCTCTATCTCTGACAAACCGCCTACAGCTTCTAAAATATTTTTACTGGTTCCTTGTTCAATCTCGCATCATTTTCAAACGGTGTACCATTGCCTATCAAACTCTTTCCCCTGGAGACCCTTCGTATCTATTTTCCACACTTTCTCCAGCACCCAAGCCATTAGTGCTCCGTTCATCTGCTTTTCACTTGCTGTCTGTTCCCAGGATTAAAACTAATGCTGGGATTCGTGTTTTATCAGTTGCTGTCCTTACTCTTTGGAATTCACTCCCTGAACACGTTAAGTCATGAAATGAGCTCGATTATTTTCGCGCTATAGAAGCTTTGTAATTAGTATAATAATTATTAAGCCAAGCTGATACCAAAATAATTTATTGATAATATCACTATTCTTATAGAAAATCTTCATTTACAATGAGAGATTCACTGAATGAGACGGCTACATGTTTAATGATATAAACATATACCAAATTATAAATGGGTTATTTATTATTACTTTTCACATAATCAATTAGCCAAATACAGGCTTCCCTTAACCCCTACTTTTAGTTTATTGTTGTGGGGAAACAATTTCGAAAGTTGACTTACAGATAATTAGGTTAATTTAGTATGTTATTAAGTGGAGTGTTTATCAGTGAAAAAAAAAAATATATATATATATATATATATATATATATATATATATATATATATATATATATATATATATATATATATATATATATATATATATATATATATATATATACACGACACAATAATGAATTTAATTATACTAGAACATGAGACATTAGCCAAGGCAAGAGCCAAGACAATAAAATATTGATAAATGACATGTCCTGGATACTTACTTACCTTACCTTTAACAAAACCCATCATTAGAGTACATCTACTCATTGAGCATCACAGCCTAGTTACATATTTACGTCAATTGATTAAACGTACTCAAAAATGCATCATCTAATTATTTTAATTTGTCTGTATTAGCTCTAATTAGATGTTAACTTCTTGATAAGTTTAATTCGGACATAAAACATAGGCTCTATTATATTAATCAAATTATGAAAATCGATTATACCAGATCATATAACCGAAACTCTGAATGTATATCAAATATGATCACGTATCTAGTAACAATCAAGAAATAATAATTTACAGAAAAACATTTAAAAATCAAATCAGTCATCATACGTAGTATTATTTATATAATTATACAAGGCTATGTATATTAATGGTTATATTAATGAACCTTAACTATTCTATTTAACTTATCAGTCCTCGAAATTGAAATCATTTGGTTATGTCTATTTTACCGGAAACGGTTCTGTCGAATTCATACATGGGGAGACGAGAAGAAATTTGTTCAAAACCCGAACTGCAATTTAAAAGAAGAAGATTTGATCTGTCTTGTACTGAAATGCAAACCGGCTTCCCTTCGGTTTACTCCAAACAAAGTATTTTTCAGAACTGTAGATTTCTTTAGATTCGATTAAACAGTGTAAAGCTTGTTTCTGTTATAGAAATATATGGCCAATATTTCCCACATCGAATTTGCTCTTCCTTCTTTATCAAACTTCTGGAACCATCTATTGATTGCCAAACCCGGCATAAACGGCTTGAACGTTTCGTTCTTATGCATTTCGTGAAACCAATCCTGAAAGTTTCGCCACTCGTTTGGGTTGGGAGAGATATCAACACCTACTTTATGTCCTAGAGTGTCCAACTTAGCTACGTGAGAAAGACATTTCCTTAGAGAATCCGGAAGATTAAAGGTCAAAACAATTATCCTGAAATCTAATTCATCTAGATATTGACATGATACACCTATCTTACATTTAGTGGCATACATATGTCTTGTGTGCCAAAACTGAGAAACCGTCGTTTTCGAATTACATATCCAAACGATTACGATGTATACGAAGATGAAGCAACACAAAAAGAGAGTTGCTAAATAAATTATTTTAGCGGTGAATAAGATGTCAGCATAGGATTGAGGTAATACTTTATGACTGAGCCGTAATCCTTGATCAATGTATCTAGGTATTCCACAATATTGAGACGCGGCATTTATAACGTTTCAGTTTTTTCGGCTAAATTCTCCCCGACTGATGTAAACCTATTTAAATGACAACAAAAGTAAGTTCCCAAAAAAAAATTCAACGTATTATACGTAAACCTCCTTTAAAACTTAGCATTATATATCGTAACAGAATTAAGATAAGAACCATATAAATGATATAATACGGATCAACTCAGAATGCATTTGTCTAAATTTCTTCGGTTGTTGTGCTAAATGTTCACATCATTATACTCGGTTGTCTTTAGATTATAAATGTTATCAGAAATGGACTGATTATGGTAATTCGTGCATAAAATATAGAGAAAAGCAACTTTTGTGTATTTGTTTTGTGCATTCGCATTGTATCTTGTGGCTATTGTTTCTTTAGTCTCCACAAAAATGTGGGTTGAAATAAGGAATTTTGTATCTTCCCTGGCCAATTGTTTATACATAGAAGTCATCTTACCAAGGAAGTATACTTCACTCTCTTTTTCTTAATGCGCATTAAGTCTGCTACCAACAAGTCTCCTCATTTGTTATGATTTAAGTCCACAACAAACAACTTATTAAGTCGGATGACAAACAATAGCGTGTAAAATTATGTAAAATAAATCTTTGCCCATCTTTGATCTATGATAAGACACGATTAGCCGGGACAAAACCACACAATATATACGACATCATCGGCTTTCTTTCAATATTATATCGAAATCAGAGGATGGTAAATCAACGTATGGCTGTGGCTTTCGCACTCGTATTGTAACTGTTTGCTGCAGACTTAAGGCGCCAATAATTAACATCTTACCTTTGTACATCCGCAAATAGTGCTTGGCCAAATGATCAAACAAAAATCATGTTTTATTCAAGCCAAGCTGTTACCAAAATAATTGATTAGTAATATCACTATTCTTGTAGAAAATGTCCATTTACGACGTCACAGAGAGATTCACGGAATAAGACGCATACATCTATAAGGATATAAACATATATCAAAATATAAATGGGTTATTTATTATTATTTTCAAATAATCATTTAGCCACATACAGTTTTTAACAGCCATATATATATATATATATATATATATATATATATATATATGCGCTAGAAAGTTGAGATGGTTACAGAAACAATTAATTATAATGTTTATCACTTAAAATAAATATTATGTGCCAATTTTCTTACTTATATTCACTCTATGGAAATCGCTATTTAATAAAGGTAATGACTATATCCATAAGTATATCTGTTAATCAAAGTGTGAATTGTTCTTGGTGCACATTAGTCGTTCTAGGCCATGCTATCCTAAACAGTGTCAGCGCAAGAGTATTATTCGTATTATTCTAAACTTAATCTCTCATGACGGCTTATCAGGTATGGCTAAGTCTATTTAAAAAAGAAGATAATTAACTCATAAAAACAATAGTCTCTTGATCGCGTATATATTGCACGTTATAAACAATTATGCGGTTTTGTGGGTAGACATGTCGGAAGAAGTTTGTGTTGACACGTATCACTTTACCATATGCCTGATTAATTATACAGCAGAATATACAGGAATGCAAAAACCTCAATATTGTCAGGGTGTCTTCTGATCATTATTTTATCAGGTACATAAATAAGTAACTCTTCTTTTCTTAATACCAATTTAGGCTTTTGTGTCGTGTTACATTTTTGCTCACATTTGAACATTGAATTGAAACGCCCGATGTAATGTATGGCTATAGTCACATATATGTATATGAAGCTAATTATTTTGTAATAGGTTTGTAACGGAGAATTATCTTCGGTACCTGTACTGGGCCGAGCCAGCAATAAACCCTCTTAGGTAATGTATGTCGACCACGACACACTTGTTCTTTCTTAGCTCGAGAATGTCTGTGGTACGATACTTGTTTGTTGGCTGTGTGTCAGGCTAAGTATATTTGGTGTTTGGTAAAGGAAACCAATCCAAAACAGTATACATTACATTTGGCGACCAGGATCAAAATGGCGCTTTTCGGGAAAATAGGAGAATTTAATGACAGTAGCATTGAGTCCTGGACTCAGTATAAAGAACGCCTTGATCGATATTGCATTGCTAATGATATAGATGATGCTTAAAAGAGAGCAGTTCTTCTATCAATGTGTGGTGCTAAAACTTATCCTCTCATGAGAAGTTTGGTGGCCCCAGAAGAACCATGTAAGAAAACTTATAAAGATTTGTGTAAGACTCTACAAACTAATTTTTGTCCCAAGCCTTCTAAACTTTTCAACTCTACAAACTTAATACATGCGACAAGTGGTGATTCTGTGTCTATGTATATTGCGGAACTGCGACGCTTGTCTGAGTATTGTGAATTTGGTTCAATGCTGGATGAAATTATTTGTGATCGCACTGTTTGCGGCATAGCAGATGATCGTATACATAGACGCAAGATTTGCATGAAACCCAAAAAGCAACTGGATCTGTAAATGAGGTTAATGGTTCATCATCACAAGTTAACAAACTTAATAAGAAAACTCATTACAGTTACCGAATAGAAGCCTGCTTCTAAAAATTGAATTGTGTGTATTGTGGAGGTACACACGAATCTAATTCGTGTAGATTCAAAAATGTTTCAAAAGTTTTATAACTGGAGATGCGACGATTAATCGCGATTCATGGTATTCGTGGTTTTGGTTAATCGGTTCCATTCACGGTTCTTCAATTGGAAAATCGCGGTTTATTTCGATTTGGTAGTGTGCACTCAGACAATGATGGGAGAAAATCTCGGATTTCCAGTTACGTTTTCATTGACGTCAGTGCGGATTTCCGATGACCCATAGATTTCAGCCAATCACAGTGCTCGATTCCACAGCACGTTATATTTGCATGGGCTATCCCAGATCAAACCCAGTTAGCATAGCGTGGAAAGTTTCTCGGCAATTTGTTGCCTCCAAAATCGTATAAATCATTTGTTTGGAAACATTTCGGCCACACGATGACAGAAATATCTGAGAGTGGAAGAGAACTAACTGTCTGTCGGATTTGTAGGATCGTAACATAAGTCTGGAAATACTATGAACACGATCCACCATTTAAACAGACACCACCCGGAATATTCGTCAACTTCGCTTTTGCTAGTTTTGGTTTCATATACACGTCTATCTGACAGTGACAGCAAGCCACTTTCAAATCCCGTAGAAAAGCAACAATCTTTGAGAGAAGCATCACTTGTTAGAAAAGATGCCGTTCAACTCTTCACGATTGACTGTCATCACAAACCAAATTGGGAAATTCATAGTGACAGATCTGAGACCATACACAGTGGTGGAGAAGCAAGGATTTAAGGAACTTCTACATGTTCTGGAGCCAAAGTATGAGGCATGCAATATAGACCCTACTATATTTATGAGTTGCCAGTTAATTAAATAGAGCCAAGTGGGTAGTTACGGACCGTTGGTTGTCAACTCATATTAACTATTTTCTCTAATAACTTTATAACTCACACTACACTGTCTATAGTGTCGGTTCTTTGGGAAGTGGATCTGGCAGCCTCCTCTTAAGTTCTTTATTTCATATGTGGGCTTAACTAATAGCTAACGCTAATTTAGGTATATGTTCCTGAAGTAATTTTTATGTTTCTGCTATTTCTTTTTACTAAAGTTAGTACTTGTAATTAGTGTATTAATATTCATGTGTCTAAACTAAACTTACGATCCAGGCCTAATCTCCCTATCTTACTTTCCTATCATTCAGCACTAGTTAGGGAGGAGGATGGCCCTGAAGTCATTCCTTTTCACATGAAAGAAGAACTGGAATCACGTCTGTATTGGTGGAATATGATTCAGATATTCATGAACCAAAGCCAAAAATAAATGCATTAGAGGATTTATCTTGGTCAGATGTTCTGATGACAGGTGCTAGTGAGGCCACAACTCAATCACTGACATCACAAATAGACCATGAGATTGCCAGCTACAGGAACGATATCCCCATTCTGCTGAATGATTATGCCAAAAACTGGTGGAGAAAGAAATCCTCTCAGCCTCCTTTGCTGGGCAAACTGGCCCAGTGTTATCTCGCCATCCCTGGGACTTCAGTTCCACGCCAGAGGGTTTGCTCAACAGCAAGCTATGTAGTCACAGCACTGAGGTTGGTCTTTCTGAACAAAAACTTTGAACTTTAGTTCATAAAGTCATTTCATGTGATCTTCATGTAGTTTAGATATTACCAAAAGGGTATTTTTCTTTTCTAGTCATATCATTTGTTTTTACCATCAATTCATTTAAGTCTTTATTAGAAATAAAGTTTCTGCTTTAAACTTTTTTAAATTAGTTTATTTAAAAGTCTGTGTGATTATCGGGATGCTTGAGTAAAGTATTGTGAATAAATCGAACCGTGGACTAAATATCGAAAATCGAATCGAAAATATATTTAAAAAACGTCCCATCCTTAGTTATAACTGTGGAAGAAGAGGTTGTATAGCAAATGTTTGCCTTGTTAAACACGCATCGGGTCAAGCACTCAAAAATAAACATTTCAAAAATCCGCGTCAAGGTCAAAACTATTGCACTCACAATCTTACAGATCGTACTAATGAGGAACCATATTCTGGTTGATGAATCAACACATCCTCGTTTTATAAAGCTAGACCCCTACCTTATGCTTTGAGGGAGAGGGTGGATCAAGAAATTGACCGTTTAATTTATCTTGGAGTAATATCTGCAGTAAAACAGTCTAGGTGGGCTGCATATTTGAATATTCCAGTTTACCATTTGGGGTTTCTGCATCTCCAGGATTGTGCCAACATACAATTGATAACTTACTGAAGGGTATTCCCCTTGTTTATTGTTATTTAGATACCATTCTTGTCGCTGGACCGACAGGAAAAGATAATTTGCGTAGTCTGGACAAGGTATTGAGTCGATTGTCAACGGCTGGTCTACGGCTCCGTAAAGACAAATGTACATTTAACCCAAAATCTGTCATTTATCTGGATTACAAAATTGATCAATATGGCTTACATCCTACAGATGAGAAAGTGCAGGCTACAGAGTCAGCACCTGCGCCTAGGAATGTTACTGAACTTAGATCGTACCTGGGTTTATTGAATTATTATGGCAGATTTCTGACAGATTTCTCATCACGTTTAGCCACATTGCACGTGTTGCTACGCAAACGTGTGTCTTGCAAGTGAGGTAAAGCCAAAAAAGATACGTTTGAATCGACAAAGAATATATTACACTCTTCGCTGGTTCTTGTCCACTATGACACAGACCGGTAGTTGGTCTTGAGTACAGTACAAATGCTTCACCATATAGTGTCGGTAGTGTATTGTCACAAAGATGTACAGATGGGTCAGATCAAGCTATTGCTTACGCATCAAGGTTCATTGTCAGTAGCAGAAATAAATTATTCGCAAAAGAAGCTCTAACCATCATATTTGGTGTAAAACAATTTCATCAATATGTGTATTGTCGGCATGTGGCCATTTGTAGTGACCATAAACCTCTCTACAGTTTATTCAATGGAAGAAAAGCCCTACCACCCACGCCATCTCCAAGAGTGCAAAGATGGACGCTAACGCTGACTGCATACAATTATACAATGACATTTTGTCACAGAAAGGCCTATGCCAATGCGGATGCATTAAGTCGTCTGCCATTATCCGATAACATCTTGGAGAACACTCTACCAACAGACGTTTTATATTTGTTGGACATCTTATTAAAAACTCTATTAACTACGGAAAACAGAAAATGGACGCGTATGGAACCAGTTTTGTCTAAAGTGTTTCATTACGGCATGAACGGATGACCAGGAACATTGACTGATATTACTTTAAAGCTATACTTTAATCGCCGAAACGAGTTAGGTGTTCACAATAGAGTGTTATTATGGGGAAATCGTGTGGTCGACCTGCACAGTGACGAGTAGCAGTATTGCGTGAGTTGCACTCTTCTCATCCAGGAATTGTACGCATGAAGGGGTTAGCAAGACGTTTTGTCTGATGGCCAAAGTTATATGAAGGGATAGATCTTAGGGTAAGATCTTGCCATGAATGTCAAGAACAACGCGATCAACCAGATAAGGCCCCAGTACACCTATGGCATTGGTCAAATAAGCCATGGATGCGTTTACACTTAGACTAAGCTGGACCATTTTGGGGGCAAATCTACCTGAATATAATAGACTTTTAGTCATAGTGGTTGGAAGTGATACCCACTTCAATATCAACAGCTCATGTCACTGCAAAATTGTGCCGTCGAGTATTTGCTAAACATGGCTTGCCTAGTATTATCATTACAGACAATGGAACATCATTCACCGGAAGGGAATTTCATGAATTTACAAGGAGTAATAGAATCAGGTTAATTTATACTTCACCTCTACACCCTGCGTCGAATGGTTTGGCGGAAATGCTGTCAAGACCTCCAGAAGATGTATGAGAAGAGGACATGTTTCAGTACAGGAACACACCACACTCTGCAACAGGTGTTTCTCCAGCTAAGCTATTACTGAAGCGACAGTTCAGATATCCATTAGGATGTATGTCACTTCACGTTGAAGAGCGAGCTTTTGATCACCAGGGTCAATAGAAAGCCTACGCCGACATGCGTCGTCGGGCGAGCTCTTTCATTCTGGAAGAAAAGTGATTATTGTTGATTAGCATAGAGAAGGTCAGGTGACTGATAAATCCGGACTTACTCTTATCAAGTACGTCTTAAAGAATGTCGTGTGCTTCACCACCAACGGGATAATTTGAGGAAGATTGTCGAAAAAGAGGATTTGGAAAGTGCTTGCATTGTTCCACAACTGCCAGAAGGTGTGGAACTATCTGATCCAGTGAGAGAGCATGTGACACAACCAGCTGAATTGGTTGAACCAATTGGGGGTAGAATCGTCACCCATCCTAGTGGAATCAGCTAGCTAATAACACCGACACCAGATGAGATGTCTACGCCGGTAATTCCACGGTCTTACCCAAGTCGCGCCAGGAAACGTCCAAGCTACTTGGCAGATTATGAAACTAAATGGACTTTGTTAAATGTGTTAGTACACACACGAATTGAACTTTATTATGTAATACAGCATACCGGTATGTTTAAGATTTCACTTGCAGATTTCGAATAAGTATATGATGTGATAATTGTTAATATGGTTGATGTGTATTTTCTCCATGAAGTATTAGGTAAAAGAAGGGATTAGAAGTAGTATTTGTATTACCGCTATTCTATTACCGCTTAAATATTGTAAATTTGTTTAGATATTAAATTAGACAGGAATAAACACCGAAGAATTAATGATAATTAAGTAGGGTTCAACAATAATATTGATCTACACCAGTACTATCCTCATTTATATTAATCGAAACTACAATGTAGTATCCAGTTTTCATTATGAAATTATACACCTTAATGACATTTTTACAGGGAAGCCAGCTTTGCTGTTTGATGAAGCCAAACTAGACTGTACACCAACTGTTAAGATGGGTCATGAAAAACGTCAATCTCCCAACATGCAACGGATGCGCCATCACAAGTTAGAAAAGCGGGTATTAAAGAAAGAATTGCTGCTGCCCTGTCGTTACTCCAACTGTAACATGTAGACGACGGTGCCTCATCAGCCAGCCCACAGAAAGAAGAACTGTCCATGGTATCCCAAGCCGAAATAGGCAGTAGCCTTACGGAGGGAATGACCACTCAACTCCAATAGCTGAGACTAGAATGCATTGATGATGATGATGATGATGATGATTGGTGTTTTAAAGCAACTTTTGTGCAAAATGAGGGCTAAATGGGCCGAGCGACTTCCAAAGGTAATGAAGCGAAGTCAAAGATGAAACAACCTTCAGATATGCTCACGCCGAGATTCAAACCCGGGTGGTAGAAAACATTGACTTGAAACAGCAAGCTCTTATGTCAGAACTGACACCAGAAATTTTCAATGGAAAGATGATAAAGTCAGGTATTTAACTGGTCTGTCATCATTTATTGTCCTGTCTATCCTATTCACTTACCAAAGAAAACATCTCTGACAAAATTTCAAATTGTTCTCATGACTTTTATGCGTAAGCGGCTCAATATGCAAAGCGGTTTATAGCCTTTGAATTTTGTGTTTCACAGACCACTATTAGTAGAATGTTTAGTACCTTACCAGCTGATTATATATTAACAAAAGGTGAAACCAATATTACAATGATTGATCAAATGTGTCACGTTTGTTGTGCTCTAAAAAGCTGCTGTGAACCGATATTTTAATTTAACTGAGAAACACCAAAGAGCATGAATTTATTTAGATGAACAGGTTACCATTACATTGGCATTTTGTACAGTTATCACAAATTAATAGTTAAATAGCCACTTCTATGTTTTATTTGTTGCTAAAAATAAACAATAAATTGCACTTTCATATAATATGTATATATAATAAACGTATTGTTCTTTTCTGTTGCACACATTATACAAATCAAATGAAAAGAGTATCCTTGCCCTTTTCACACATTAACATTCTATCACTTTTGCGTGAAGAGACTAGCTATTACAAGTCTCACTTTTTATAAGATATGTGTATGTGGTAACCTTTTCCTGTGTATAGTTAAATAGCCACTTGTTTGTTAAGTTATGAAACATGAGATATTAACCTGTATACATACATATAATGTCTCCAGCAACATGATTTCTCACTTTGCAGTTGTTTTCTTAACGCGCTTGAATTGTGGAAGTTTTCTGCAATATTAAACCACTTTATAGCAAATCGGTCATTATCACACCCCACCACATCACCCTATTCACCTTAGCAGAAGATACCATCGTCGCTACCAGAAATTAACATATCGTTCTTGTTGATAGTTTCCGCAGAATTCAGAGCTCTGTAATGAGATAAGAACAAGTTGGCGTTTGGAAGATTAGAGTAAAATCTCGCAACCAATCCATGTAGAAAGACTCTTTGAAAAGTCATTTCTTGGACAGTGGACACTTGATTTCAAGACAACCGTCACCACATCAATCACAACTCACCAAGCTATCGGAGGAAGCACTTAAATGGGGGGGGGGGGTACATCTGGGTTGAACTTGGCACGTATCCTTTACAGAATGTAGACCGAGCCACCTTTTTATGGTAACGGTAATGATTCGCAAATTTTGCCTTTGTTCCCAATTACGGCGGATCTCCTAAAGAAAGAATGAACAATTTATCTGTTCTATTTTCTGTTGATTGATCCTGTTGAGTGAGTGAGTGAGTGAGTGAGTGAGTGGTGTGAGTGAGTGAGTGAGTGAGTGAGTGGGTGAGTGAGTGAGTGAGTGAGTGAGTGAGTGAGTGAGTGAGTGAGTGGTGGTGGTGGTGGTGAGTGGTGGTGGTGGTGGTGAGTGAGTGGTGGTGGTGGTGGTGGTGGTGAGTGAGTGAGTGAGTGAGTGAGTGAGTGAGTGAGTGAGTGAGTGAATGAGTGAGTGAGTGAGTGAGTGAGTGAGCGAGTGAGTGAGTGAGTGATACGCAATCATAAAAATGGTATATGTTGTCTTAATATAATGTGATAACAGGCGAATGGCCCTTATACACTGGGGTTTTGTCTTGGAACCACAATAAACATATACTGAACTTGTAATTAACTTGGCTGATAAGCCGACATTAGAGATTAAGTTTAGAATAATACGAATAATACTCTTGCGCTGACGATGACGGTAGTGAGGCGAAGTCAAAAACGAAACAACCTTCATATAACTGTTGAAACTATATTGCCGACAGGGTGACTCCCTAGCTAATACACCCTCGTAATATATATATATATATATATATATATATATATATATATATATATATATATATATATGAACATTTAATACAAAACCGAAGAGAGTTGATCCATATTTTGTCAAAAGACGTCACCACGGGTTCCCGATACAACATATATTATATCATTTATATGGTTCTTATCTTAATTTTGTTACGATATATAATGCTAAGTTTTAAAGGAGGTTTACGTATAATACGCTGAGATAATTTCTAGGAACTTTTTTGTCATTTAAATAGGTTTACATCAGTCGGGGAGAATTTAGCCGAAAAAACTGAAAAGTTATAAATGCCGCGTCTCAATATTGTGGAATACCTGGATACATTGATCAAGGATTACGGCTCAGTCATAAAGTATTACCTCAATCCTATGCTGACATCTTATTCACCGCTAAAATAATTTATTTAGCAACTCTCTTTTTGTGTTGCTTCATCTTCGTATACATCGTAATCGTTTGGATATGTAACTCGAAAACGACGGTTTCTCAGTTTTGGCAAACACGACATATGTGTACCACTAAATGTAAGATAGGTGTACCATGTCAATATCCAGATGAATTAGATTTCAGGATAATTGTTTTGACCTTCAGTCGTCCTGATTCTCTAAGGAAATGTCTTTCTCGCGTAGCTAAGTTGGACACTCTAGGACATAAAGTAGGTGTTGATATCTGGATTGATAGATCGAAAGAAGGCTAGAAAAAAGTGGATGTTGAATATATCTCAATAATTCCAACTAAAGTGGACATTAGGACAAGTTTGTGTACACGTTCAACAAGAGAATGCTTATATAATGGGTCAGTGGGTGTATACGTGGAGACCTCGTGAGAACACACATGAGATAGCATTAATTCTAGAAATGATATTGATATTTCATCTCTCACTTACAAATGGCTAAAGATGGTGATTCCCATTTCAGGACAGTTCCAAGTTTTGGAGGATATACAATACAGACGAAAATGTTAATTACATTAAAGATAGGATAAGACCTGTGACCAACATGCCAAAGACAGATAACATCTTTGTTTATCGTCTTTTGGGGACTTGGGGATTCTCTCCCAAACCAAACGAATGGCGAAACTTTCAGGATTGATTTCACGAAATGCATAAGAACGAAACGTTCAAGCCGTTTATGCCGGGTTTGGCAATCAATAGATGGTTCCAGAAGTTTGATAAAGAAGGAAGAGCAAATTCGATGTGGGAATTGTGGGCATATATTTCTATAACAGAAACAAGCTTTACACTGTTTACTCGAATCTAAAGAAATCTACAGTTCTGAAAAATACTTTGTTTGGAGTAAACCGAAGGGAAGCCGGTTTACATTTCAGTACAAGACAGATCAAATCTTCTTCTTTTAAATTGCAGTTCGGGTTTTGAACCAATTCCTTCTCGTCTCCTCATGTATGAATTCGACAGAACCGTTTCCGGTAAAATAGACATAACCAAATGATTTCAATTTCGAGGACTGATAAGTTAAATAGGATAGTTAAGGTTCATTAATATAACCATTAGTAAACATAGCCTTGTATAATTATATAAATAATACTACGTATGATGACTGATTTGATTTATTTAAATGTTTTTCTGTAAATTATTATTTTGTGATTGTTACTAGATACGTGATCATATTTGATATACATTCAGAGTTTCGGTTATATGATCTGGTATAATCGATTTTCATAATTTGATTAATATAATAGAGCCTATGTTTTATGTCCGAATTAAATTTCGTAAAATATCAAGAAGTTACCATCTAATTAGAGCTAATACAGACAAATTAAAATAATTAGATGATGCATTTTTGAGTACTTTAATCAATTGACGTAAATATGTAACTAGGCTGTGATGCTCAAAGACTAGATATACTCTAATGATGGGTTTTGTTAAAGGTAAGGTAAATAAGTATCAAGGACATGACTCAGGTCTGAGTCGGGGATAATAATATTGTCTGGGCCGCCTTGGCTAATGTCTAAATGTTTTAGTCTTTAATTCCTTGGTTGTGTCATGTTCTAGTATAATTAAATTCATTATTGTGTTATATATATATATATATATATATATATCCCTGATAAACACTCTACTTAATAACATACTAAATTAACCTAATTATCTGTAAGTCAACTTTCGAAATTGTTTCCCCACAACAATAAACTAAAAGTAGAGGTTAAGGGAAAGCCTGTATTTGGCAAATTGATTATGTGAAAAGTAATAATAAATAACCCAATTATAGTTTGGTATATGTTTATATCATTAAACATGTAGCCGTCTCATTCAGTGAATCTCTCTGTGACATTGTAAATGAAGATTTTCTATAAGAATAGTGATATTATCAATAAATTATTTTGGTATCAGCTTGGCTTAATAATTATTATACTAATTACAAAGCTTCTATAGCGCGAAAATAATCGAGATCATTTCGTGACTTAACGTGTTCAGGGAGTAAATTCCAAAGAGTAAGGACAGCAACTGATAAAACACGAATCCCAGCATTAGTTTTAATCCTGGAAACAGACAGCAAGTGAAAAGCAGATGAACCGAGCACTAATGGCTTGGGTGCTAGAGAAAGTGTGGAAAATAGATACGAAGGGTCTCCAGGGGAAAGAGTTTGATAGGCAATGGAACACCGTTTGAAAATGATGCGAGATTGAACAGGGAACCAGTAAAGATATTTTAGAAGCTGTAGCTGATTTGTCAGAGATAGAGGGATATTATATAACGATTCATTGCAATAGTCCAGTCGGGAAATAATAAGGGCTTGGACTAAAGTATTGCAATTCTCATCATTTATGTACTTACGAATAAGTCAAATATTTGTTATTTTATAATAACAGGACTTATATATAGAATTCACCTACTTCTCCATTCTTAGAGTATTATCTAAATAAGCCCTAGATTTCTTGCAAACATGGAAGAATTTATAAAACTGGATCCTTCCTTAATGTGAAGATTCTCAGGTTTCTTTACATGTTGCTTGGATAAAAAAAACCAATGAATTCTGTCTTGTCTTTATTCAATTTCAGCATGTTGCTGTTCATCCAAGTACTTATGTCTGCAATACAATATGCAGACCGTGAGCGAGTCTGGGCCAAGCGAAATGCCTTCAAGGGCACACACATATGTGTGAAGGAGGACTATCCTTATGAGATCGAGCGACGCCGCAAACAGCTGTGGCCATACTTACGGGCTGCGCGTGCTGGTGACCCAAATCACCATGAAAACCGTGTCACGGCACATCTACGAGTTGACAAACTCATTATAAACTGTCAGGCATTTTCCGTGGACAATGTCGACAAGGTTCCTGATTTTGTTAGGTCTGCAGTAGATGAGGAGCCAAAGCGGAAAATAAAACGTCCTCCATACAGACTGATGAGCTAACAATTTTCTTCGCCAAAGAAAGCCCACTTTCTAACTTTTACCCTTTCTTATTCGATATGGATGATCACCAGTATAATTGTGTCGAGCAATATCTGGCACACAAAAAGGCTCTCCTGTTCTCTTAGCCAGAATTAGCTGCATGAGAAAATCCTCAACACAAGTGAACCAAGAGATCAGAAACGAATGGTGCGCAGCCTACCACACTATAATCCTGGAAAGTGGAAACAACATGTAATTGAAATACTTAAACCAGCACTTGAAGCTAAATTTTAACAAAATGAACACCTAAAAGCTTCACTTCTCGCAACTGACAACAGGCTGATTGGAAAAGAAAGTCCATCAGACACTTTGTTCGGCATTGAACTTTCACTGAGCAATCCCGCCACTGGATAAGAACTCGATGGACTGGTGAAAACATTCAAGGCTTCACTCTGATGGAAGTTTGTGAACTATTGAAATAAAAGCTATTGTCACATGTTAACCAATTATCAATTGCATACTGCTCTGTTTAGTTTGTACTATTATTATCTTATAACATGTTATCTTTATATTTGAGCATACACGTCTGTAGCACATTCTTATGTTATGAGTATATTGACAAAACACCTGTTAATGAGCTGTGCGTCTGTTATTGGTCGACTTGGCTGTAGATATAACTATATTTAAGCTGATATCGTGTACGAAATATTTAGATTTGGAAGTTGGTATAGGTAGGTGAAGAGGTGGGGTAGGGGATGGAAGGGGCAGGTATGAGACTTCTAATAAGTTTGTGTAGTTGTATAATAATCACTCATTATGAGAAGCAGAATGATAGGTCATAAACAATAATACTATTAGTTTATTTGCAATCCTGATTGAGTAACTTTATTGTACATCTACGTTATTCTACACCTAGCACATCATTTCCAGTAGTACCGGCATTACATATATGGATTGGATGTAGGTCCAACCAATGATAGGTATTCATGGTATATGATTCACTGTCAATATATCATGGCTCCTTGGATAATACTATATGTGTCAATATATTTGAACGCATTCGTTATTGATACCTTAGTCTCTCACATTTATACATATTATTATTTATTTCCTCGTTGTAGTATAGAGTTGGGGGATCGGGATAGAATCAAGTACAAATATCTTTATCTTACCATGTCAAGACCCAATACAACTCTAAATAGTATAGCTCAAGAGGAATTTGATCTGAATTACCACCCGATTAGTTATTCTGGTGAATTAGATGGGGCAGATAACCCATTACTGTGCTTAACTGGCAACAGCTTATACCATGATGCTCATGATATGAAAATGAATAAAGAATTAACGGAACACAAACATCCTTCTTTGCATTGCATTTAAGTATACAGTCGTTGTCAACGAAATTTGATGAGCTTAAGTTATTGTTATCAGAATTGATAAACCAGTTTATTGAACCTGATTTTATTCTTGTATGTGAAACATTTCTGCATGATGGAAATACATATTTGTTTGGATTGTCAGGTTACAATTTTATTTACAAAAATCGCATGCAAAGAGATGGAGTTTGTATGTACATAAAAGATTCTATACAATTTAATCTGCGCGATGATCTTGCAAGATTTGAAGAAGGTAAATTTTAATCTAAATTTATTAAAACGGTTAATACCGTGAGAAAAACCATTGTTGGTGAAATATATCGCATTCTAAACAGCAACTCTGCTTTATCACTTGAGCGATATGATACGATTCTATCCAAGCTCTCCAAAAGCCAAACGTTATTATTGGCAGTGATTTAAATTTTGATTTTCTCAAAACTGATACGCATATTCCGACAACAAATTTATCATATTCAATATTCAAAAATTCATTTATACCAACTATAACTAAGCCTACACGAATTACTTATAACAGTGCAACCTTAATTGACAATATCCTTGTGAAATCAAACAATAATAACAGAGTATATTCTGGTATAATAAGTACAAATATTTCTGACCATTTCCAGTGTTTTTTTTTTGCAATTTCATACCAAGGAACTAAATTAAAATCTCGAGAATCAGTTACATTTGCACATAGAAAAATTACACATGGAACCATATAGCGTATTTCTTCTGAAGTTGAATGGGTCAACTGGGGATATATAAATTATATGGATGTTAATGAGGCAGATAAATTAAATACAATAACTTACTTATATGCACCGTTGAAACAGGTTAAAATGCAACATAAATTTATCATAATGTATCCGTGAATGATCCGGGGCCTACTAACATCATCACGAATATGCACGAAATTATTTCACAAGTGCATACGATGATGACTGTTGTGTTACGGCCACTTTTGTGCACATGGTATGCTAAATGGGCGAGCGACATCCAAAAGTAATGAAGCGAAGTCAGAGATGAAACAACCTTCAGATATGGCTACGCCGATATTCCAAGACGGGTGGTAGTAATCTGTGGTCCAACACGCTACCGCTAGACCACGGAGGCGCCCCTCACAAATGCGTACGAAAGACACGTACTGATGAAACAAACAAAACCTATAAAAGATACCAAAATATTTACAATAAATTTTAAATTATCTTTAAGAAAAATAACTATTTTCAAATAATTTCTAAATTTAAAATGATATAAAAATACATGGAAAACAATAAATAGCATAATAGGTAAGACTAATGACAAAACAAGTATACCTCAAGCATTCACAGTAAACGGGGAAAAAAATTCCAAAGAAATAGCTGCTAACTCCTGTAATTATACTTATCAATAAATCCTTACAGACTGGGGTCTTCCCAGATTCACTAAAAATTGCGAAAGCAATACCAATATACAAGACCAAAGCCAAATAAAACCTTTTTAATTATAGACCAATCTCATTGCTGCCTTCTGTCTCAAAAATACTTGAGAAAATAGTACACAAGCGATTATGCTTCTTTTTAGAATTGCATGATTTACTTTATGATAATCAGTTTGGTTTTAGACGCAAGCATAGCACAATAGACGCTGTTACAAAATTGATTACTGATACATGTAAAGCTTTAGATGAAAACAAAGCAACTTTAGCTGTATATTTAGATTTATCAAAAGCATTTGATACGATTGATCACCGTATTTTACCGAAAACGTTAGATTGTTATGGTATAAGAGGACAGGCTTTAGACTGGTTCTCCAGCTACCTATATAATAGAAGAAAACCGTTCATTATCTGGGAAGTAATTCTCACGTTGAAACTATTAAATGTCGTGTTCCACAGGATTCTATACTTGGACCATTGCTTTTCATTGTTTATACTAATGACCTTCCCAGATTTTTAAACTTAACTAAATCAGTATTATTTGCAGATGATGCAACAGTTTATTTAGCTTCTGAAATGTAACTAAATCTAACCGATTGATTTAGAACCAACAAACTTTCGTTTAATATATCTAAAACTAATTACATATTATTCGTGTACCAAAAGCAACAAGACACCAACATAGATCTTCAACTATATAACAGTAACATTCAGAGAACCAAATGTGCCAAATTCTTGGGATTGTATATTGATGATAAATTAAAATGGGATGAACATATTAATATGATGAAAAAGAAAATATCAACATCGTTCTTTGCAATTAATAAAGTTAAACATATCATGCCAAAAAGATACTTAAATACACTTTATTACTCCCTAATATATCCATACATAACTTATGGCATTATATTATAGGCAGCAGCATGTCATGTTCATTTATCAAAATTGATCATAATGCAAAAAAGTGTCAGAATCATCACAGGACCACAGTACAGAGCACATACAACACCAATATTTAAAGACCTTCACTTTCTCAAACTGGTAGACTTATATCAATTACAAGGTAACAAATATGTTCTATCATTTCTTGAAGGCTTATTGCCATCTACGTTAAACACATATTTAGATTATCACAAAATCAACACGGCCACAACACCGGACACTCAGACAGCATACAAATTAATGGTGCAAATAACACGTACCTGGGCTGCGTGCCAAAGCATCATCTAAATGTGTCCTCAAACATGGAACCTTTTGACGCAGGACATCTATATGCGCAACTCATTGCACATATCTTTTGCGGTTTTATCATCCAGATTCAAACGATCCACACTGGAGGGCTACGATGATTAATCTTATTTTATCACCCATGTATTTATTGCGCGGTATATTCTTTTAATGAGTGAGATAGGGTTATGGGGACTGCACCAAAGCGGCAACATCAGGTTTACGGAATAAATCAGTAATTGTCATGTCAAACTGTTGTAGAATGGCTCCAACTAAAATTATAATATAAATGTATTTACTTAAACAATTTAATTACGCCGGATGGTCTCTTGTAGACTCTATTCTACATCTGTGAGCTGTATACTTATTGTATTTATTATTTACTTCTGTTCATGAACCTTTACCTTTGTATGTCAACACATGTATGTATACAGTTCAGAAAAATAAAGTCATTCATTCATTCATTCATTCATTCGTGATCATCTATTTACATGTAGCGCAGTATTATCCAACTTGATTAACTGTAAGGTGGATTGTCCATTGTAATGTACCTTCCATTTAAATGTATTTCTAATAAATATTAATAATAATAATAATTATTATTATTATTATTATCGACATTGCCCTACAGGATACTCTATATGACACTATATAGATAATGTTTTTTAATGAATGACATAAAAGTAAATAGAGGTTCGCGAAATAAGTTTCTAAATGATTCTCAAAACTGTATAATGAGTACTTTATATGACTAAGTGTTCCAGACCATTTGAACAATTCTATCGCGTCGTGGGCAAATGTAATAATGTTGTTTTAAGGCAACTTTCGTGCGCACGGTAGACTAAATGGGCCGAACGAGCTATACAGGTAACGAGGCAAAGTGAAAGATGAAACACCCTACGGAGATAGCCCGGTCGGCTTTTGAACCTAGATGTTATAGATCTGTCACTGACCGCCCTACCGGTTATGCCACGGAGGCTTCCTCAGTCTATATATTGCTGTGACAGAGTGGTTAACATTTGGCGTCCGTATGTTTCCAGGTGCGAGAGTTCTAAGAAAACTGTCGAAATCGGCGTTGTACATATACGATACCATGTTTGCATCTTTAGAAGGAATTACGTTTCTAAAGATGCAAACCTGACACGGTATCGTACAACACCAATGACCTGAAAAGGTTAATGTATAGGTCAGAAGTATACAAGAACCGAAGTCATCACATCGATCATTACGTACGGTTTGGTTTACAGTAAACAGGAAATTTGGCAACTGTAAATGAGGTATTGATTTAATTAGCTTCCCGTTGAACATTTGCTTCAAAGTTGAACAAATGCATTGTTAGAAAACATCTTATCGTGGTTGAATAGCATTTTTTTACTTTCCCTGCCCCATATATTATATGTTCATCTGCCAAAACAGAGGAAATCGAAATGATGCTATCCCTATCACCTAATGTGTGTGTGTGCGTGTGTGTGTGTGTTTATGTCATATACGAGGGTGCTATATCAGTCATAAGATATATGTTATAGCCCTATAAATGTCATTATACAGGATCGTGCAGTTTTCTTGAATAGTGTCGGTTCGTGGACGATGCATGATACTTCTGGCAAAAGAAGGAATGTTTAAATCTATCTTGGTTAATAAAACACTTTACAACCGAAAGATATATTAGTAATATCTAAACTAGATCTATGTATAGATAAATAAAGTCAACACCTATATAATATATATTAAAAGACTCAGGGTAATATTAAAAGTTAGTTTTTGTTATAGAAGTTTTACTGCCTGCAATATCGAACAGTAATTAAGTCAGTAACTGTAAACGTGAATGTGATTACCCCCTTTTCAACCTAAAAGCTACAGATGTGTAGACATCTACTGCAATATACTCTATACTACTATATACTTACTTAGTTCAGTAACTTAGTATAGTCTAGAAATAGGTCTAGAATAGTTCTACAGATCTCTCATTCACACTATTAGTGTATCACTGTATACCTATGGGTCTTATCCGTAGACTATCTGAGCTTCGTTTTCTTTTGATATTATAAATTTTACTGGATTTATCTAACAACAAAAATCAGCTTGGCCGAATATTGTTGTCATTAAATAAATAAGCTGATCCGTAAACTGTTTGTATAATATTTAGTTAACAATCAAAGTTGTTGACAAATGATCTGTAATCACGTGCTACCAGTAAAGTAAACCGGAAGTTAAAAGAGTTCCAGTTACGAATTAGCCAATGACAGCATTCGTTACTGCGCTACACAAGGCTGACTCGACCAATCAGAGAGTGTAGGACAAACTTCTTTTCATGGCGCTGTGAGGGAAACGGGACACAACTTGAAGTTTACTTGCCTCATTTCGGCTCAGAGGGGAATTTTAGCATATAATGTTTGTTCTCCAACTGGACGACGAGGTAATAATGTTACATTGGGATTTCGCCCCACGACGACTTGTGTCAGTTTGATATAAAATCTTGCCACTTCTGCAGAATCGCTTATGTATTACCTGTTCCCTTTCTCAGTTTCTGCTAAGCATACACGGTTGACATTGAAATGTTGATCGTTGTATTATTAAACGCTATACTCTGTGATTAGTAAACAGTTCACGCAATGTATTATTAAAAATATCATGTAGATTGGCTATCATATTCTCAGATTATGTACCAATACCATCAGCGTAGACACTCACACTCTGTCATATCGGGGTCACAGCCATGCTATTGCGAACACAACAGTTATTTGGTAATAATTGGAATTCTTTGGCCCACCTGTAGCACATGTTTTTGGTTTTTTATCGGGTTCATAGTAGTAACAGTATATTTGAGAAATATGGCTATCAGCTGACAGAGGTGACCTTAATTTCGGATCTTTTAATATTGTCATGAAATGGTGAAGTAGATCAAATTAAATATCAGTTTTGTAATTTATATTTTATAGTCAATAGACTGAATAGTCATTAATTTTTCGGGGTAATTTAGATTAATCATTGTCTGGGTAAATTACATAAACATGCAATTAAATGTAAGGGTGGCAGAGTATATCTATATTTGCATGGCATCAACCTGAGAAATGACATTTGGGGTAATTTAGAAACAATGCTGGCAAACTATATCTACCTAGAAAGAAACCAATATTTGTTGGCATATATTAGTGCTTACCAAAGCAGTTGGACTGCATGAGTAATCATGTTTGAACTGTCAAAATTTCTCAGAATGCTTACTGCTTGGTGATTTTAGTATGTGTTATCAAGAAATTAAATTGAAAACAAACGTAACTTAAAACATCTAAAATATTTTACCTCCATGTTTGATTTGCCCCAAATAATTAAAATTCCAATCAGATCAACATCAACAATTTTAAATCTTAATACTTTCAGACCCAAACAAAAATAATAACAGCAGTGTGATATTGTACAATGTATATGGTCATCAAATAATCTGTTATACAACAAAATTAGAAAAATACCTGGTAAGCAGACTGGTGCTCTAAAATTAAGATCTGTGAAAAAATTACACCAACAAAGTTGCAGGAAGGAAATGGTGTAAGGTGCTGGGATCCAATACATTGGAAGAGGCATGGAGTAGTTTAAACTGTGGACTTGTTGCTCTCTTTGATCAAATTTCTCCACTCAGGCAGATTTGTCTTGAATAAAAAAACTGTTCCTTGGATGACTGGATATATTTTACACCCAGTTTGTGACACAATGCAGGTATATTACAAATTAAAAAATGCCACAGTTCGTGTGATCAGTATATTTTGTTCATAATCAGGTTCAAAATTTAAAAAGACTATTAAGTCACTTCTAACATATATTCTAAATTAATTGGTGGTAACTGATGATATTCCTGATGCTCTAAAATCTGCAAGGGTGACTCCCATTTATAAAAAATACAGTACAATGGAAACAGGCTCAATTCTTAGCATTATTCCTAAAGTGTTTGAGTGGGTTGTCTACACCCAGTTAGATTAGTAGATACATACCTCCAGCACCACAAACTTGTATGAGTATCAGTCCAAATTCTATTCTACCTTTTTGACTACCTGTTTGGTACATCTTAGCAACTACAGGCATAAGAGTTTTCTGGGTTTTGTCAGAATTCCGTTTTTTATAGCCAAAAAGTAACGGGGCTATTTCTTTCATGGTTCGTGTGTTTTGGCACTAATGTAATTGTGTGGTCCAAAAGTCACACCTTTTAGTGCTAGTTGTGGTCTTGTAAGCCCGTAATTATCCTCAATTTCAGAGTTGACATTGTGGGTCCTGGAGCACCCCAAAAACTCATATTGGACCTATTTTAAACTCTGTGATAACATATAGATATGAAAACCATTAAAACAGCAATTTCTTTGTATATACATGTATATAAAAGGAAGCTGGGACTGAAAATCTATTGTGTGGCTTTTTATGTTCGTGATACTGTCCATTTGCTCGGAATTGCATTCCAGTGGTGCAGTATTCAGAGCATTGCATTGCATAACTTCATATTCTATGTCTGAATCCAGTTCAAAGCCTCTCCATCATGTGTGCGGAGTCTAACCACTGCTGAGGCTAAACAACATGACTCGGCTCCTAGAATTGTTTAAAGGAAACAAATTCTGGGGTGTGTCCGCAAATCTCCAAAAGGAGAGGACATTTAACATTTGATTGACTGAGTGTGTTCTGTCAATGCCTTATAACAATAGGACATTTTAATTAATCAGGCAAAGTTAACTCCAGTGACAGGTAACTTATATCATATATCAATGGTGTAGGTTTAGGCATTTAGCGAGGGAATAGATTGGAATTAAGGATGACTAATGGATACTTCTTTATTACTCGCTCAGTCACTGTTCTCCAGTCTGTTTTGACATATGTATTATAATGGAGATTAGTGTTGCTCAAATTGTGTATGAATACTGAATTGTTCAAATCATCATTGTGGTATTGTAATGCTTTCAGAACAATACAAATCATATTGATGCAGTTTTCTTGTTTATTTGCATGTAAAGAAGAATGAAAACATGGAGGTGATTTTGAATTTCCTATTGCATTACAGTTTATTACTAGAACCTGTTTATTTAAATGCATACACAGTTATTTGTTTGGTTACTTTAATTATGTTGCAGAACACTCATCAAATCTGCTGTATTACTGTTGAATTTTGTTGCTCAATTTAAGTATAAATAGTCATTGTGGGTCTATTATGATGCTCTCAAAACAATACCAATCAAATTGATGCTTACGTTTCTTGTGTGATTTGTGTGGAAAGAAGGACCAAAAAGAAACATTTCTTGGTAAATTTCTGCTTGTCACTTACCGGGTGATTTCAAATTCCCTTCTGCTTCACAATTTATTAGTGAAACCCCTCTGTCCTCATGCATAGAGTTATTCATTTCAATACTTTAGTTATGTTGCAGAACATTAATTAAGATTTTGTATTTGTCTGTACTATCCCTCACACATGGACTGCTTGACAGTAATACTGCTGTGACCTACAGAAGCATGAGTTAAGCTTCAATTGCAGTCAGCTTTGTTACCCTCAGTTATATATTTCAGCCACCCTTGGTCAAGGCATGTTTCCATGGTGACCCTGATGAAGTCCGAGCCCTTTTGTACAAAAAAGAAGACGTTAATTACCAGGTATATCTTACGTTATCTTTAACTACACACAGTATGTCACAGTTAAGTAAATAGTAAGTTCATTTATTTGTTAATTACCAGATATATACTTCTGTATAAGGCAATCTCATATATAAGATGTGGTCAGTATATCAGCCAATATTGTGGAAAACTACCTAATTTATATATAAGACAAAGCAGAACTGAAAGCGTTGAGTCCTATTTTTTATTGCTTGAGCAGTTAAGTAATGGTGTTCTGATCATTGACAGGGTGATGGAAAAAATTGATTTTATCATCCAAATGAGCAGGGAATTTTGGGCTTATTGAACGAAATGGTAAATGAAGCCACGCAAAGAATGACAATAGAAGCCACATCAAAGGAAAACAATTACAGCAAATAATGTGTTAATTACTTATTAAGTAATTCAAACAGTATTAGAGAAACGAATACCTAGCAGCCAGCAACCTGAGGCTGCCGTTGTTACCTATCATCACACAGTGGGTGAAAATGGCCTGGGATTAAATCGACCCTGCCATCGTTACCAAATCCTTCAAGAAGTGCTCTATCAGCAATAATTTGATGGCACGGAAAATTATGTATTGTGGGCTGAATAGTATGACAAAGGCGACGACATGTATGATGACACACAAACAGTTTTCAGTGATGAGAGCGATAATGAATTTTTTGGTTTTAAATCAGTATTGCTGATTTTAGTGCGTCTTATACACTGGTTCAACTCCAGGGGGTTTATTGGTCCTAAACGGGTGTGTCTTATACACAAGTAGATATGGTAACTCCACTTTAAACTGTTCACTATGACTATTGTTGATCATTATGAAATGCAATTTATATCATTTATTTTTAGTATAACTTCGCCTAACACAGAGGTTACATTTCATAAAGCTTTTGTCTGTCAAAATGCAATAAGCTGAGGTAATTTTTGGGGCCTATAATATGACGATTTATGGTAGTACCATCCATTAAGCTGAACTAAAAATCTGAACTTTTCCCTGCAATATGATACTTTTAATGCAAGAAATAGTTGTGTTTTTATAATTCGTTATTCATAACAGTGTGTTTTGTATACTGTCAATAGATCAAGGCAAATTATAACAATCGTTTACGCAAACTGTTAGCGCATACGTAGGACCTCAAACTTAAATTAACAGCGTGACTAAACATGCAATGAACCGCATAAAAGTCAATGACTTATAAATAATTACTACTCATCTACTGAGCCTTTGATGGTACTTTTGGTCACTAACACAGCAATAACCAAGACAATTTAAATTACCGGTATGTATATGTGGTCAGTTAGTAACTAAATCTCTATTGAAAATAAATTAATTAATCAGTAATTATCCCATTATTGGTATAAATATGCCCAGACAAACTATGTATATGGGAGCACCCTAATGTCTATGCCACCAAACGAATGAGATACGACGCTCTTTAGTATGAGTTGTCTTGTTACCGACACTGCCTTCATGAAATGCGCTACTGAGTCCAACAACGTTTATCCAGAATTACAAAAATCAGATAATTCTACACATAAATATTGATTTTCATTATAAAGCCATGTATAAGTATCATCAATTTGTTTCACTTCTATTTTCACTCCATGACTGCATGAGTTTAAATCAAAATGACAATTGATATCCGTTTGCATCTAGATCTACTAGAGTCGATGGCTGAATTTTTTTCTCCCGATGAGTGGATTTCTTGACACTGAAATAGCACCAGCCATTAACCGCCCCCCCCACCCCCAAATAAGAATCAAAATGTTGACGCAAAGTATTGGCTTAATGCCCGGGACCTATGGTACTTGAAAAGTAAGATCCATAATCTCAACCCTGGACTAACCAAGCTGTAGCCTCTATCGGGTTGTTTATACTAGTAATGTGTATGTGTGTTACTTTCTTTTGTTGATAATCCCATCATTGCACACATACAGGATTGTGAAAAGAGGACGGCTCTACACGCTGCAGCATTCTGCGGGGAAGCTGAGATTACTGAACTACTTCTTATAAATGGGGCGCGTGTCAACTCTAAGGACAACAAGTGGCTGACACCATTACACAGAGCTTGTTGTTCTAAAAGTGCTGTAAGTAACGATCTTTGTTTTTTGGTAATTTGGCAATGAGTTGTGCATATTTGTTTGTAATAAATATTCTGGGATCACTTGTTTTTCAGGACACAGTCGAGACTTTGTTGAAATATCATGCTGATGTCAATGCCAGAGACAAGAATTGGCAGACTCCGCTGCATGTTGCTGCCGCGAATAATGCTGTCAAATGTGCCGAACTTCTCATTCCATCTCTGACCAATGTTAATGTGTCCGATAGGGCTGGTCGTACAAGTCTACACCATGCAGCCTTTAATGGACATCATGATGTAAGTAACCTCTTGTGGAATTTATACAACATGGATCAACATTTGTATTTGCCTAAATTTAATGCAGTGGGCAGCATTCAGAGTTAGGTTTATGTTATTGGTGGTTGATGTTTAGGAGACTAAAAATAATTATGAAGTGTCGACTTAATATGCATTCATTTGTCCCATCATGTTTAGGATCTATAATATGAAAGAACACTCGGCCCACTCTTGTTTGTTGTTTGATTAACTGAACTAAAAAAGGCTGTGAGGTCACCTACAACATGTGTTGATACTTTGTATGAACATACATCTAAATTTTATAGAGTAACATCTTTTTTAAATATTGATTTAGTGGTAATGTATTCAATTTGGTTTGTTAATGTATCCAGTGTAATATTTTCTTGTATTTGTCAGATGGTAAAACTTCTGCTGGAGAAGGGAGCCACAATGAATGCCTTTGATAAGAAAGATCGTCGTGCCATACATTGGGCAGCTGTGATGGGTCATGTGGAAGTAGTTCGTACCTTGGTTCACTTCGGTGCAGAGCTGAGCTGTAGCGACAAACAGGTAACATGGTAGCTGAAAATAGTTGTGTTCTATGGATAACGGTTGTTAAGGGCATCTACACAGCCTACCTACTCGCATAATTGGACACAGACCTTTAGCACCTGGGTTCAAACCTCACATGGGCTATGTCTGAAGGAGGGTTTAACCTTCACTTTGGCCCATTACTTTTAGAGTTCACTCAGCCCATTTAATCTACAGTATGCAGCAAATTGGCTGTGAAACAGCTACATTTTATTATCTGTTGGTTCAGAAATTTATGTTATCTGTTCATGTTTATTCGGTATTCTAAGTTAACAGGTTTTTAATGATTATGATTGTTATCCAATTCTAAACACCATAACAGAACTGTTAGGAATGATTTCATAGCTGTTAATGTATTCTTTTTTCACAGTTGTTTACACCTCTACATGCGGCATCTGCTGGAGGTCAGATTACCATTGTGAGAATGCTTCTGGAACTTGGCGTGGATGTTGATGCTGTGAATGCATTTGGTAATACGAGCCTTCATGTGGCTTGTCTTAATGGCCAGAATCTGGTGGTTAGTGAGCTTATTGGTCACGGAGCTGTTGTGAATGCCCTCAATCACAGAGGACAGGTAGGATCTTAGCGAAGTTTTTGCAGATGAATAATTTTAGTACTAATACGAGAGTTTTGATACTCCATGGTTTTGATTTTTGGTCATGAAAAACCTTGAAAAGACGTGCAGATAGTGTCCATGATGTTGAATATTTTAATCCGGGGATATCATTTCTGGTGTTCCATCAGCAATATTGTTTGATTATCAGATGCCAAAATGTTAAATGTCCAAACTGATTAAAATTATAGAAAGTTTAAAGTATTAGTTCAATGAGGATAAGTACTGAGAGATTTTATACATAGTTGGTCAGGTCGTGTTATCAATATGTTGTTTTTATTTAGACGCCATTACACTATGCAGCTGCTTCGACACATGGCAGTCAGTGTCTGGAAATACTCATCAATGAAGGTGCTAATACTAATATCAGGGTGAGTGGCTCACTGTATTAAAAGGAAGTGTTGAATTTTCAGTATAATGATTTCCTACAACATCCACACATGAAGCAATGTTTGATTTGTATAAATGTAAAATTTTAGGCTCAGGATGGCAGAACACCATTACACATGACAGCTTTACATGGAAGATTTTCTAGGGCAGAATTACTGATACAGAATGGCAAGTTACTGGATTATTTTTGTGTTGTAGCATTTTGTTATAATCAATTACTCACTTATCTGCTTCTGTAAACAATTTAGTTTTGGGTCCCTCACACAATAACTGTAAATTTCAAATAAAGGTTGCTCTGATATGACTTAAATTTCCTCCCACCAGCCCCTTCTCTTTCAGAGGAAGCTACTGATTCCACTAAACAACTTAATTGCTGATTCTTATAAATTGTCTTATACTTATTTGGGTATTTATTATCTTTGTAAGCCTTGCTGCATTATATTATAATAAACAAAGCTTTAAATTAGTTGTAATGAGTACACTCTGTATGTTGTCAGTTGTCTGAATGGCATATTCTTCTTCTGTAATGTGACTTGACACAAAGTTGTTTTTCTTGTTTATCTTAGGTGCCACAGTAGATGGTATTGACATGGATAATAACACACCATTACATATAGCAGCTCGCTATGGGCATAAGTTGTTGATAAATGCTTTGTTAGAAAATAAAGCAGACCCTAACAAGTAGGTATTGTGTTATAGTTATTGATTAATTAGTGATTGCCACATATGTTTTTATCATGACATATTTGTGATGTATTTATGAAATTTTTCCTGCATAATCTGGGTCAAGTATAATTAGAGCATTTTCCAGGGTTGTTTTCATGGACATGGATGATTTAATAATGAGGCCCCATTGAATAACTAATGTATTACAATTAAACACCTCCATGAAATTTGCTGCCTGGACATTGTATTTGCTGCCTGACAAAAAGACTGGTAGCAAAAGTATGCTGCCAGTTTTTTAAGTTAATTTCGATTTTTGATATTATTGTTTCATACATGTTGTAAATCTGATGAATATATCATATGTATACACACCTTTTGCCTGTTACCACATTTTTATCCTGTTTCAGAATTTTTTTAATTAAGTATCATACGGTTTCTGAATTTGTGTCATGTCAGCTGCTAAGAATGATGAATATCTGTGTTTTACTTCTATTAAGGGCCAGTTCATATAATAAACTTCACACTTGTTACATAACTTACATTATGGGTTCAATTATAATCTTCGCCACTTGGAATATCTCGGGCACCTTATTTCAATTTCATTTGCTAAACTGGGTGGATAAGTAAGATGCATAATTATAGTGAATACTTTTGATATAATGGTGCACATATATATATAATTTGATTTTGTGTAGTATCTTGTTTTATTTTAATGGCCTTTTTTCTAATTATTCTTGGAGTCAAAAGAACAGGAATAACAAGCTGTTCATATTATTACATTATATATTGATTATGTTCTTTGTTAAAAAAATTATATTTATTGAATCAGTCATTACTTGTATAAATGACAACAAAAGGCATTAATGGTAGACATTTATTTAAAGCGTTTTGAACATAAGTAACTTTTTACAAATAATTAGAAGCAAGATGGAAGCTTGTATCCAGCATTATGTTAAGCTGTTTCTGTATTCTTGATCAGTGCTGTATTCAGCATGGCTAATCTCTGGTGATTTATTTCCTTGTATTGTTATGAAAACATTAGCCTGTGTGACAATTTAACTGATTTTTCACATCTACTTATTTGATCCAATTTTATCACTTTCCCATATTTTATCTCTGTATGTGAAGTTGCATACATAGCTTTTTCATTGCTGTAAAATACCTGGAAATGCTTTAGATAAAAGGTTGGCATAAATCCAAACTACATTAATATTTTTGTCATCAGTATTGTTGTTATTATTATAAACATGTGTATTATGTTAATGCGATAATTATTATAACAGACGAGGTAGTTCAGGAATGTTACCAGTACACATGGCAGCCCTTAATGGTTACATAGACTGCGTAGGAAGGCTGATGGAAGCTTGTCATGGTCTCGACATCGACACGCCTGATGCGTCTGGCAGAACCTGTCTACATGCTGCAGCATGCGCTGGGTATTTTATCATAACACCATTAGAATGCAACATTTCAAATGCTAAGAAATTTAAATGGAGCCCAGTATTGTAAACAGTGCAAGTTTGTCATTCACAAACCTTTATTAACAGTTCTCCAGAGTAGGCAGTAAAAATTATTGAATACCTTTCTATTATTCTCTGTGTACTATTTTGTTCCAAAACATGTTAATGTTTGGTATTTCAGTAATGTTGATGTCGTAGAGTTATTGTTGACTGGTGGTGCTGATGTAAATTTAGTTGACAAGGATGGCAGGTTAGTGTAGTGGTGTTTAGAATGTGATTTCATTGTTCCGTGCTAGTTAAGCTAGAAATGTCAGGTGATTCTGACAGTTAGGTTTGGTTAATTATCAGTTCCGTGCTGGTATGGATGTTATGTTATGGAATTTCTATTCAGTACTTGTTGACTTGGCTGGTGTAGAGTAGAGAACGGAAAGGTTAGGACTGATTATTTGTTAGTCTTAGAACTGATTGTGGTTGATGCTTGCATTTTATAGGACGCCACTTCACTATGCCGCAGCTCGTACAAACCATTCCTGTGTAATGACGCTGATAGCTCGTGGAGCTAATATTAACGTCGTTGATACGCAAGGTTGTACGCCACTACATTATGCAGCTGGCTTTGATACAAATGCACAGTAAGTCACCGGCAATAGGGTTTTATCATATTTTGTATACGCATGCACACACAGTTGGTAATATAATGATATTTATACATGTTATCATTTAGATGCTGGTATCATTATTAATAAGCATTTCTTTCTCGTACAGGGTTCTTGAGGCGTTGATAGATCATGATGCTAACCCTTGTGTCAGGGATCATAATGGATACTGTGCCGTACATTATGCTGCCCTCAATGGTCACAGATTAGCAATAGAAATGGTTAGTAGGCAACCTGGTATATAAAGAAAATAATTTGTGTTACCACAGTAATATTTTCTGGCTCAGCAGTGAAAACCCCACTTAGCTTTCGGTTTTTGGTACAGAAACTCTATTTGGAAACGTGATTATGCAAACTTGGCATGGCTGGTTTCTTGTGTTTTTTACAGAAAGCTTTTTTTTAAAATTTGTGCTGAAAACTTGACACCTTCTTAATCTAGCAATGTCTCCTTGTGCATTAATTCCATTCTGATTGTTAACTCTGGCGATGAAACATGGTGTTATGCCATAATACTGTGATGCAGTAATTGTGAAATCCCGAGAGTGTGATCTTGTTATTTTATCATATCTCGTATATACGTCGTAATCTTGTAATGGATGCTATTCATAGCCACCATTGACAATAACTTGGTTGGAAATCAGAAAACTGTAATTGGAAGTCCATTCTTAGACAAGAATATTTATGCCTTTTTTGTGTGAGATTTGTGGATCAATGACTGGAAGGGTATTTATCTAAAGCATCTTATATGATTGTTCTCTGTATTAAGATCTTGTTGCGTTTACAACTACACAGTTGTCAAGTGTTCGTAGATTTATCCTCCTTAAAGGGACAGTCCACCCTCGGAAAATATTTTTTTAAATATGTAATGCCTAGAACGGTAACCAAAAATTCTACAATTATAATAACAAAATGTACCCGATATCATAGATATAGAGAAATAATCCAAATTACTGGAGAGCCGCCATTATGGCTACACCGGAAGGCAGTAAGGAGAAAACTGAAATGCTGTGACATCACACGGGTGGTTTCTAGACTGATGCGGATTATAGTTTCTCTTGAATATTAATATCTTGGCCATTTTGAATCATCTTCCTCTTTTAAGGTTCCTTCTGGCTCAAATTGATATGGCTGTATGTCATTCATGATGTAATTTTAACAAGATAATGCCGTTTAGTTCTGGAATAATTCTTAGCTCACACTTATTTATATGCCTTTGTACAGGCTCTACAGATTTCAGGTCAACCGGATACGCTGAAGTGACGTCAGCATTCAGGAGCTTCCGGTCTCTGTCTAGCTTCAAAATGGTGGCGTCCACAGGCCATTAAAATTCAATTAATCAGCACTGTGAACTGAATTATTTAATATGTGGGTGATCGTTTAGAGATTTTGACATTATTTATGATATTTGTGAGTATAGCTGTATTAGTCCTTAACATTTGAAATGAAGGTGAACTATCCCTTTAAAGTCAAATTGGTACATCCCAAGAAACTTCGCTGTTTCGACTGATTCTTCAGATATAGCATAAAGATAGATAATCTTTTACAACTAAGACATACAGTGAATAAAGCATGTCTTCATAGCATAGCATAAAAATTATTGTGGTAAAAAGATTTATTGATGAAGGATCATTCTTAATATCCATTCTTGACTTTTATGTTCTATATATGGAAATGTATTAATGGGTGAAAAAATTATCCAAATTACAAGCCAGTATATGGCTTGTCCATCTTAAAGAGTATAGATGTTATTTACATATCAGAAATCAATTGTTACTTCTCGCTGTACATGAACCATGAATATTATCTATTTTTTTGTTTACATCAAGGTTTTGTGATGTGATATCATAATTATTTGGTTTTATTTCAGCTTTTAGATGCTTCAGGTACAGATCTGTTAAGTCGGTCAAGTTTATTACCAGCCTACAGTGCTCTACACCTAGCAGTAAGTATATAGATTGTGGTATAAAGTAGTAGATGTGGCTGAAATTATTAGGTGTCTGTGTGTGTGTGCACATGGATGTGTGCCCACAGAGACATGAACCATGGAGATATGGGTCTACATATGCCATGTACATGATGTCCTACTGTTTTCTATATAACCAGGCCTATAATGACCATTATGATGCCCTGATCTCCTTGTTGGATGCCATGGCTGATGTGGACGTCTATGATGATGCAGGTTAGTGTTGTCATTTCATGTGGTTCATCTATTAACACTGACTGCTACTTGAGCAAGAGATTGTGGATTCCAGTCAGCCGAGTTCGAATCTTGGTGTGGGCATATCTGAAGGCTGTTTAATTCTTGACTTCGCTTCATTATCCTTGGAGGTCGCTCAGCCCATTAAGCCTAACATGTGCACAAAAGTGGGTGTAAAACATCAATCATGAATCATCAACTTCCAGTTACCAGTATAACTGTAAATAAACACACGTTTCATGCTGGCCAGGGTTCAATTCATTATTTACAAACTAACCTTATGGATACACTAAACCTTTAATTGGTACAACTATTAGATGCACTCCTTTTCCATTGCATTTCATTCACAATTCTAATGTATGGAGGCTGTTTTTATGACTACTCTAATTTTTTTTCATATTGTTGAGGGGAGTGGGAGGGGGAACATTAAAAATAAATTAGCTTGAGCATGGTGTTTGGAACAAGTAATCATCTACTTGAATAAGTCATAATATGATGTGTCCATACAAATCTGATTGAACGAGTAACATACAAATGCCAAGTTTATGTTTTGTGTGTCACTGGCAAGAGCAATGGACTTAAGCGGATGCTGCTTGATGCAGTCATCTTTTATTCTATTACATAACTGATTGCAGTTTAGACAAGGACATAATTATAGATTAACATATGTCGTACCTGTTATCCAGTAAGAATTACTCTTGATCAACTTTAAGAATATCTATGTCACCTTTTTTACTTGCTTTTGTATCAAGCAGTGACTTTTGTTAATGAAGAACTGAAATTTACAGGTAATAAGTTTAGATAATTAGTGTGCAAGAGTCTACATATTCACCAAGTCAATTAATTTTAAAACAGTGAACCACATACCTTAAGCCATAAAAAAATAGATTGATTAACTGCTGAGGGAAAGTATATGAAAATCATTGAAATTGTGTCTCTATACAAATCATGATTTTAATCAGTAAACAAAAATATCTTACATATATCAAATTAGCTAGCTAGCATGTCCAGTAAAAATCAGTACTGAACATTTGATGTAAGATGCGACCAAAATGGACTAAAACTGAACGATCTTTTGTACCATTTGTCTTTAGACTTGACTCAATCACCAAACCTTTGACTTAAGCATGAAATATATCTAAATGCCTTAGGAAAGAACTAGGCATATGATTTATGCCAAATATCTGAAAGTTGTTTATAAGAAGAGTTTAATTTTTAACATAAAGATAAGATTATTATTATCTTTATTAGAAGTACTATTTATGTATTACACATTTTTCTTTTTTTAATGTTGTGTTTGATGTGAGGTTGTCATGGTTACTGTTTATTGACAGGTAGGACGCCGCTGCACTTGGCTGCCAGCAGAGGTCATCCAGATTGTTGCCAGGCACTGCTATCTCAGGGAGCAACGCTATTGGTCCGTGACAGTTTAGCCAAATCAACCCCTCTACATTTGGCAGGTTTGTGTCCAAGCTAGATCTGGTCATTGATGTAAATAGTCCAGTTGAAATATGGCTTAATTAATATCAGATACTCTTCATCGTGAAATCCTTTAGTTTGATGGCCACGAGGCCGGCGTCCATTAATGACTGCTTCGTATCTAGCTCAGACAAGTTCTTGATATCATCAAACCATGGTTTATTTCTTGTTCTCTATTTTCTGCTTCACTCCACATTGTCCTGCAGGATATATGACCCGTACAAAACATTTCGCCTTACTCTCTTTGTTTACTGTCTTTTTGGTGGCCTCCTAATAGCTCCTGCTAGTAATGGTCTTTTATTAAACGTACATTATTAGTACCATCATTTTAACCAATATGTCTCGTTACTGCCTCCTACAAGTCTATATTGGTAGTGTGAAAGGCAAAGCCATATCCAGGATTAATATTGTGGTAAAATTGAACACGTGTACAAATGTGTATGCATGACTGCATGCATAAAAAGACACAAATAAACACGTACGCCTACACAGAGTGAATGCACTCAGCTGTCGATGTATCTCATGACAGTAAATGATTCACTCTGAGAAAGAAATATCTGACTTTATCTCAAATGACAAATGAATTTATTTCCAATTTACATGTATATACATATATAGCATTAAATGTAGCACAATAATAATAAAACGCCAATAGAATGTAAATTAAGGGACCAGTGTATCGTAATTGCTGTCTTCCGATTGGCCACAGATGATGCTGGAGAGTTTCGGTTATAGTTCAAAAACCAGGACATGATATGCCTTTATGATATAATAGTTATCATTAATATCAACCATTTATCTTATCAAACATTTACATTATTAGAATACAGATATAAGTAAGAGAAAATATAGAAGTACTTACAGACGAAACAATATTGTCTGTTAAATGGAAGTATTTTTTTTATATTCACACTAGTGAAAGCTTTCTGTTGAAATTTTCTGAACAACAATTATAACAATAATATATTTATTTTTGATGAAAGTCAATACATTATGAAACAGACAATAATATGAAGCATATTCAAGATTATCTTAAGCTTTCTGTCATTAGAACACTTGCCGTTTCATTTTTGTCATCAACAACAAGCTAAGATCAGAGTTAATAATAATAATAACAATGTCGTGTTTATGTTTTAGCGCTTCATGGTCAAACAGATAGTTTGGGTGTCCTACTGCAGCATGGAAGCAAAGAGTCTGTTGATTGTTTGGATGAACTTGAAAGGTATCTAATATTCTAATGTTTATAAAAAAAAGTAAAATACACTGATACATATTTAGATACAAAGATAATTAACTTTCATCAGTAGAGATACACCAATACAAGCAGATGTGCGTATTAAAATAAAGACACGTGTCAAACCAGCAGATGAAAACCATATTTTGAGAACGTATTGGAAGATATCCAGGGTTGGCTATCACTACTTAAATCACATTCTGTAGTGCAAATATTTGTAAATCTTCATGAAGACTGCATGTAGATTATTTATGGCAGATCCTCACAAAACATTGATGCCTCATCTTGCAAACAAAAACAGTAGCCAATGACAAGAAATCGCCTAATATAATATTTCATAGATTTCTTTCTAATGTTTATAAAATTAATAATTTCATAAATAAAAATTGAGAACAAAATTACTCAAATATCTGGCATTAGTTTATATTAAAATAACTACATAAAGTTGCTTCTTGATGTAATCTGACCTTATTTACTTATAATTCGGAATGTGATGAGTATAGATTTCATAAGCGGATCAATCATTTAGAATCTGGCATCAAGTATTCGCCCTTTTGATTAATTTGTATGATATTGTTAATGTTGATTTCAGTGTTTAATTCCTATTTTACACTGGTACCCATTGCTAGTTAGGCATGGTTGTATATACATGTACCAGCAAATGTATTTCATCGGTATAGGTAATCAAATAGTATTTAAAAACAATTAAAATAGGGTCTCATTTTACATGCTGCATGCCATCATATAGTATGACAGAAAGGAGCTTTTGTTTCTTACATTTTGTGTGCAACAAAATTTGTATTCTATAAATTGCAGAATTACATTTAGAGATAAGAAAAGCTTTGAAATTTAATCAGTTTTCTTGCAAATTTAAACTCACATTACACACTGTTTATATTAATTGGATACCCAGATCACATGCTTATTAATTGTCATAACCATGTATTGTAATCAGAATCAAGTAACTGACTATGTGACCATCACAGCCTTACTTATAATAAATGTTATCTGTGCTGTAAGCTGCATTTGATGAATAAGGATGGTCTTGAATCTTGGCCTACTAAATGTATCACTGACGGAAACAAACTTTAGTGTGTGTGTGAACAGTTCTTTGATCTATGGGTTCTGTGCTGTATATTGATGTGTATTATGGTATTGATGATGATGATGATGATTTCTTCTGATCGATGATGATCTACCATATATTGATTTTCATTGTTCTCAGTAAATTTGACATAATTTAACATTTCTGTTTCAGGACCCCATTAATGTTAGCTACTATTAATGGACATTTTAGTTGTGTGAAACTTTTGTTACAACTTCGTGCTAATGTCTATGCCAGTGATGTGTGTCAACGTACTGCACTACACAGAGGGGTTAGTATAGAATGGCTGTCTCCTCTATCTCCTCATTTATCTGTGTGTGCATGTGTGCATGAATGTGTGTGCCTTATTTATTTATTACCAGTGATAATGACAATTTAAAGCTGTATAAGGTCTGTCACACTCATCAGACATTTACGGTAAATCATATTTATTTTACACGAGGTAAAATTATTAATAAAACAATAAACACCCAGACTTCCAGAACATCAAAGCCAATACAGATGAAATGTATCTTTAAAGGACTACTGAAAATTTTCTCTGTTTATCATTCTGTCCAATAAATAGGACGCTGTTAAAACTGTGATGCCTTCAGCTGCAGTTGTGGCGCTAATTTATAAATAAGCTGTCTTTCATGGGTGATTGTATACCAAAAAATCTATTAGCATTTTGTTGACAGTTTTTGAAACATTCTATAAAAAATGAGATGTATGGTAACTTATTGCTATAATAAACAGGTTGATTGTTGGGGAACTTACTATTTTCTAATACGTCATTGACAGAAACAGTTTTAAGTACAGCTGCAAATAAAATTGTTTCTGATTATCATTTTCTTATAATCAGTATGACACCTGATTATGTGCTCCACTTTAGCCATATGCTCAACATTTCCTATATTCGCACTTACACCCCAATTTTTGTCAGGATGCTGACATGGTGTTTCATAAATGTGGATGCTTAGCTTATCTAGCCAGGTTCATCGGGGATGAATGGGATTAGCTGACTAAGTCAGTGTGCTAAATTCACTTTAAAAGATGTGCTTAGAAGTTAGAGTGTTATAAGCAGGGATGGGTTGAGGTGGTAGTTACATACATAGGATATCTATTGAAATAATTAATGATAAATTACTGCTTGAAGGTCGTAGTAAGACATTCAGAGAAGTAAACATGGAGATGTTGATTACAGTTGAGAGTTATTTTGAAAAAAGGAAATGATTTTAAATCCAGAACAAAATAGTATATGTCTTTAAATTGCATTAATATTGTTAGTTATATATTTACAAATGTATGTGTTAGTAATAAATAATTATATGATATGTAAATGTGTATAATATAAAATGATGATATGCAGTTGTAGCTAATGCAGAGCCTAATGATTTATCAATGAATGTTAGATCACTAAAAACATATTGAGAAAATACAGAGTAGATTTTGTTTATTTCAGGCTGCTAATGGCCACGAGGACTGTGTGGATTTGTTACTGAACAATGGAGCTGATGTTACTGCTCAGGATATCAGGGGCCGTTCGCCATTACACTTGGCTGCCGCGTGTGGTAACGTGGGACTTTTGGGGTCCTTGCTGCAGATAGCGCCATCGGTTCAGCTTCTAGACAATCAAGATTATACACCGCTACATATAGCTTGTTACAATGGTAACTTGTTTTATTGTGTCACTTGGATGTGATAGTCTGTTTGAATCTCTCATAACACTTTTATCGTCAGATGGAAATAGATCAATGCAGAAAAATATATTACGGGAGAATGTATCAGTTTGAAAATGTACAGATAGTCATTAAAATCCTGCATTTAAAAAAAATTAAAATATTCCTTTGGTTTTATGCATAAATTTTCAATTATTAATGTGGTCATTCCATTAGTAAAGTGGTGAGAGCTCTACATCTCTGTGTTTGTTATATTTATTTCCCTAGGTGGTAATCGTAGAAAAACATTTCAGAATCGTAACCATAAAGCTTAAGGATCTATCTGAATAGACCGTTTTTCTGTTTTCAGGTCAAGATAGTTGTGTTGAACTTCTACTCGAACGAGAAAAGAAAGCAGATTTTGAAGGCAACCCATTTAGTCCCCTACACTGTGCAGTGTATGTAATTTATGTCGTTGTCTGTTGGCTCAATGATTAAGTACAGGTCTTGATGTTTTAATGGTTTAGATAAGCTTGCTGATGGCTACGTAATTCTTCTGTGTATATTTGCCTAAAAGTCTTCATAGGTTTAGAAAGAGAAAGTCTTTTTAGAATAAAGTATTATACACAAGTTCTAAATTTGCTAAAGGAATCCAGTATATGTAATGTTTCATGCACACTTCAATGGATTATGCGTTGGCTATCATGCGTTACATTTTAATTTTGGAGTGTAAGGAAGTGCATTAATATGGCTCATCTGTTCTTGCTAACTCATAATAAATGTCCAATCGGTTCTTGAATGCACCAGATGATATTCAATTGCTTGTGACTGTTTTCTTGAAAATTGCATCCATTCAAATCAAGTTGCATCTGCAGTCAACATGTGTGTGTGCTGACTGTGTCTTGTGTACAGATTTATGAATTAATATGTAAATTATATTCTCGGCTTAACTAATAAAATATTTATTTCTTGATATAACATCAGACCAGCATGTACTACTGTTTGATGATCTTAATTGCAAAGTTGCCGCCATCTGAAGTATTAATATAAAAGTTTGACCGAGTGTTCGTCAGTGTGTTTATGTGTCTAAATTGATAGAAGCAGATATGTCTTTTCTTAAATATCCTAATAATGAACTGTGTATTCAGTTTATTTGGTTCGTCAGTTATTAAAAAGTATTAGTTTTATAAAAACTTTGTCAACCTAATAGTATTCTTTCCCACTCTTATCCAATGCTTGCAGATGTGCTGGAGTTTGTTGTCTCATTGACCATCAGTTTTCTTGTCTCTATTTCAGAATCAATGCCAATGACACTTGTACAGAACTTTTACTTGAAACCAAAGGATCAAACATCGTTAAACTTGCTGATGGCAAAGGAAGGTATGTTCGGCATAGAACAGAAGTGTGATCTATATATAGATCATTGTATAAGATACGCTTTCCTGATTTGTTTATTCAAAGCAAATCATCACTGATTTAAACATGCGACTTGACTGCTTCAGATTGTGATGTGTTACTGATTAAGGAAATGATCTCTCTTGATTTGGTAGCATGGTTGGTCACAGAGGTCTGGGATGTGGGTTCAAATTACAACTTAATTCAGTCAATCATGTACACACAACTGCCTGTAAAAAAATCTATTTCTTGATTCGGTGGTCAGTTTAGTAAATTATTCGCTGTTTTATATCTCCTGCACTACCAAATGTTCTATTTAAAAATGCATAATCTTGGAATCTCTTTCATTTTAAAGCACACACACACATATAGCATATTTAGGGTGCTCCAATAACATTTTGATTAGAAAAGGTTATGGTTTTTGTTTCGTTATTATGTTACCTTTCAGGTATATGTCCTAGGTATGACCAGTGATAGGCTAAATAACTAAACTCAACAACAACTCCTAGCATATTTAATTAACATATTAATTAGCATATTTAGTTTTACACTGAGCATATTGAATGCACACTTTTATGCCTAGCACTTTAGACATATTGTTTATAGATAGTATGTTTAATGTACACTTACAGCATTAATAATATAGTTATCTAGAATTAATTAGCATCGATTGATTATACAGTTTCTAGTACCTGGCTCTGTCTGAAGGGTGTTTCATCTCTCACTTTGCTTCATTACTTTTGGAGGTAGTTTGGCTTATTTAGACTGTCATGTAGGCAAAAGTAGGCATAAAACAGTAACACTTTAAAAAAAATTAACACCAAATTTATATTAAAAAAGGCCCTTTAATCTGGATATAGCACACACCATGAATAGCCTTTGACCCCAGATTCAATGGTTCAATTCATACATAAATTGTGAATATTTGCAAAAATCATAAAAGATTACTATTGGTTAATTATTGTAATACTGTCTTTGTTACCACTGACTAGTATTGGCCACTTGACGTAAATAAGAGATAGTAACTAGTAGATAAAAAATAATCCCTGTAGCTACATAAGGGGTCACTTTAGAATATATGTTAAATGTGGAAATAGGATTGCTGGTAACTTCAATAAGAAAATTGATTGCATGCCATGCTTTTCTCTTGGTGCTGAATCACTATATTTTTTTATATTTATTTCATCGTTGCTATGGTAATAGAACGCCAGTTCATGCTGCTGCCTTTAATGATAACTGTGAGTCACTGCAGATGTTAATCAGTAATGGTGGTGAAGTTAATCATTGCGATGACAATGGTAGAACGCCACTGATGTATGCTGCTATGAATGGCCATTGTGCCTCCGTAGGTAAGTGTAGGCTTAGGTGAATCAGCCAAATTAATTTGTAGCTTTAATGACATACTGTGTTAAAATCTGTGTGAATGATGTAACAGTCTGTAGACTGGTACCTTTCAGAATGGTTATCAGTAGTGTATATGTGTGTGTGTGTGTGTTGACTTTCCAGGTTCTGCTCTGTGTGTGTGTGTGTTAGATCATTGTTCACATCAATACACGATGCAAAAACTAATCATTTCAGAAATTCTGTTAGAGCATAATGCTAATCTGATAGCAACAGATAATGAGAAGTGTTCAGTACTACATCATGTCTCTATGAACGTAAGTAGAAATGATCAACTCAATTAAAGTATGTTGGTCAATGGACATCGGTAACTAAATCTCTTCTAACTAATTGTAATGAGACTATGGGCATATAGTTTTTATGTTAAATTATTATGTTGCATTATTCAGAGACATGAAAATGCTGCCCTGATCATATTAGACAGGATCGATGATACACGACATATAGATTTGGCTAACAGCAGCGGTAAAACGTAAGTGTACTGAAGGTTTTTGTTTGGCGTGTGATAAATAACCAAGTTAGTTGTAGCGGTTGTGCTACCATCATCAAGTCCCCCCATTTAGCCTATCATCATCATCATCATCTGCCATCATCAAGGAAACCTCCATGGTCTAAGTGGTGGCTCGGTTGCCCACAGTTCTCTGCCACCCGAGTTCAGATCTCGGCATTGGTTTGACTGAAGGGAATTTCATCTTTCTCTTTGCCTTATTTACCTTTTAGGCTGCCACATGCACATGCACAACAATCAAACTTTATCTACCATAATTCTTTGTAAGAAAAAAACCAGTGATTTAAATTGTTGTTGTCCCGTCTCCATAAATTTTCAAAGTGCTTGTCTGTAGACATCCAGATAGTCTGCAACCATTATCATAATATTATTAAATTTTACAATTCTGCGCAGAAATCCAGTTCAAAATTTGGCTCCCTTGAGATGTTTCTAATTTTGTGTGACTGGAAACTAACCCAACGGAGAGGTTCTCTGATGATTTTTGCATTAGGACATTCCAGGTCAGGATCCAATTGTTTAGTCTAACCCATGTTTGTGGATCATTTCCTTAGGGAGTCACCTCTCGGTCATCCATCTGACTAGTGCCAAGGCTAAACAAAGAGCTCACTCCCTAGTACAGTGAGCTGGATGTTTACTGATGCGACATGTCAGTGTACCCATGCTGAAACCATATTATTTGATTGTTATATGGGGCCAGCCCTTAACTAAAGCCACCAATCAACAGAAGAGAATTTTGGTGTGGGTTTATCTGAAGTTTGTTTCGTCTTTGACTTCGCCTCATTACCTTTGAAGATCGCTCGGCCCATTTAGCCTACCTTGTGCACAAAAGTGGCCGTAAAACATCAATCATCAATGATCATCGTCATCTCCTTCATTCAAAGCCCAAATTTTGTGATTGTTGTTGTTGTTATTATTGTTTTCCAGAGCTTTACATATAGCAGCACAACAAGGAATGGTTCCTTTTGTACAGATGTTGTTAACAAAAGGTGCTAGTGTCTTCTCCACAGATGAAAATGGTAAGCACTATTTCTTATGGAACATCTCTATTCCTCATTCCATGTATGTATGTGTTTGTGAGTGTGTGTTTCACTTATTTGGAAAATTGTTACCTTTTGGGATCCTGAGGACCATTTTTTCTTCGCTTGTAGTCTAAATTTGTTTTCTTGATTGACATCCCCGAACTAATTATGTCCATAAATATAACAATAACAGCTCTTTGTTCTGTCAAACATTTAAAATTTTGTATTGACTTTGACAAAATAACGCTATCAGTGGATGGATAGTAATTCATTGCTTGGTCTTAAATTCATCAAAATCATATCCAAATTATGATCAGTGATTAGCTTACAGTAGAGTGATGTCACAATGGGATGGGTGTAGGATTGATAGCACACATGTTACACTAGGGATCACAGGGATAATTTGTAATTCCATTGACAATTATTGTCATTTATGATATTGTGTGTTGGGGCATTGAATGGATCAAGTTATCTATTATTACACCATATTGAGTACACTAGAAATTAAAACTTGGTAATATTAGCTTTATTTTGCCAGGATTGGCTTAGACACAAAAATATATAAGCCAAACTTAATGATACATTGCAGGTTTGCTTTTTTCATAGAACAGCGACAACTGATTAACAGGTTTTTATATGATACATAAATAGGTGTAATTCAGAACAAAGACTGAACGACTTCTGTTTTACTGTAGCCAGTTGCAGCCATCAGAAATAAAAACTGCAGACTTTCCATATAACAACCTTTGCCACAGACATTATGTTCTTTTCATATACAGGTCTGCCTGCTTTTCATGTAAATATATTTTTTTAAATATTTATTTTCAGGATACACACCAGCACTAGCATGTGCTCCATGTAGGGAGGTTGCCGAGTGTCTTGCTATGATCCTGTCTGTGATGATCCCAGCTAATTCCGTCAATTGTACTCTTGGTCGTGCATCACAGATTAGTTTGGGAACCTATACACTAAGTAAGTTTCTGTAGGAGATGGAGCTCAGGTGTCAGACTTGAGACTTTTATTAATCAAATCATTTTCCTATAAACAAACTACCTTTGTTCATCAAATGTGTAGGAAATATTACACCATTTGGAGGAAAAAACTTTGATTCTGGGAAATAAAATTTGCTCATAAAATGTAGCATCCACCAATTAAGAATGCCCTTATTCTGAGGCAATCTCATTTTTAGGGAATTGGTTTGTTAAACAATTAGGAATCAATGCTGCATAAAGAATATGAGAAAATAGGAAGTTTTCATTTCATGATCATGATTGGTAGTTAAACACTATTTTGAGGGAGACGTCATAATGGAGAAAGGGGAAATGGTTACATTTGTTTTTAATTATTTCATTATTCGTCTCTTGCCCGTCCAAGGGAAAGTATGTTAAGTGAAAATTTTGACAATAATGTTGCAAAATTAAATACAAGTACATCAAAAAGGCCATAACATCTGCATCAGGTTTCTGTTAAGTGTGGTACAGTTCTTTTGGAGACAACTGTCTCACCAAGAACTGTATTACACTTAATGGTGATGATGATTGATGTTTTACAGCCACTTTTGTGCACATGGTTGGCTAAATGGGCCGTACTTATCCACTGGAAATTTGTTGACGAGAAGTGGACCAATATTAATATGTGGAAATATCATTACTTTAACAGATATTTTTCTATTTGATAATTAAGTTATTGTCACTTGAATTATTACTAAAATGAGATTTTGGGGGTTGGTGGGGGGGGTTGAAGGAACTATTTCCATCAGATTTGACTGAGTTTGATATAATAAATTAGAGAATGATTGTAAATAGGAAATGTTATAATAGACAGTTGGCCATAATAGACAATGGTCAGAATAATTAATGGGATATCATGGAGAAATAGTCAGTCCTAGGAATGGCTCCTAATGGGGAAGGTCTTTAGTATGTTAAATAATGAACAATGGCTATAGTTATTAGCAACAATCGTTAGCTATAATCATTTTAGATATATTGTGTGTGGGCATGTGTGTTCATGCATGCACACACACATATATATATATATATATATATATATGCTTTATTTTTCCAGACAACAGTCGTTTATCAGGTGAAAGTAATATATCTTCGGGCGATGTCTCTGCCAACAGCCTCGTTGATCACATGGGAAAGGATAAACTTGAAACGGGATCTGTCCAGAGTTCTGACTCCGAGTTCTACTGATGAGTGCAGACACTGATCCAGGCCTGGTGTTCCTCAACTAATCCAGAAATGACTATCTCCAGCTTTCTTCATCTCTCTTTCACCGTTTGAGTCGCTCTCCTTTATGTTACTGTGAGCAGTCAACTTACCATAAAGTGTCATATTTTGTTCACCATTTAATTAACATGAGATTTGTGCTTCCGTTTGTCGTTAGGCAGAGAGACTGGTGTTTATGTTCGTGCATCGTTTATGTGAGAAAAAATGTCTGTGAATTGGCGATTTTTTTTTTACTGCATCTGTATCATATGATTAGAGCGACTGATTGATTCTGTGTGCGTTTTGGGTGGTTGGGTGGGAGATCCAGTCTACTAATGTTTGTTGCTAATTGGCTGTTGTTGTATACAAAATAGCATTTGTTATACATCCTTATTTCCTTGCTGCTGCAGTTGTTGTGTTGTTGTTGTTGTTCTCCCCCTGAAATATTACCATTGTTATATCACATTTGCGCAGTACATGTTTAATATATGGACGTAACTCTAGGTCAGTTAACACAAACTTATTTTCCAGTATTAGCTAGATATAAATACCAGCATTTTCTTGTTTGTTGTGATATTTACTTGCCAGACATCACAAATAAAATAGTTTTTGCTTTTGTCTCATATATATATATATATATATATATGTATATATATATATATTATTGATATCTAAAATTATTTTGTGCAGCTTTAATAATCAAATCCTATTAATCAAACATTGGACACTTATGTTGTAGATATTCACTGTTTTTTAACGGACTGATTTCATAATTAATATTTTCGTGTTTAAGAATTCCAGTAAACCTCATCATTATCAAATAAACTAGGCCCACGTTTTGTAGGGTTTTAGTTAATAATGAGGTTTATCTAGATATGTCAAATTGTTTTAGACAATTGTTGCCAGTGGTTGGATAATTACAGCTGGCGAGGTGTTCATGTGTTCGAAGAAAGCGTTTGTGCCAAGTTGCTGTGTAAAGGCTTCTTGTAATATTTATAACGTAGCTTAGATTACTGTGTCCATGTGATAACGTGTTACTGTGTACTGCTCTCAGGACAGGTGTGAAGAAACCTGCTGCTCGCTAACGAATTCTGATATCCATACCTCGATTGTTTATAACCTAGAAGTGTAACGTCGCCTGCATAGTGCCAGATGTTGGAATAGCCATGTGTTATTTCGGTGCTCATCTGACGTATTGCTTTATTCCTAGAATCTTGTTGGCTGAAGACAGAAAATTAATGTTTGGATGGAGACAGGATTGTTTTTCGTACATTCATTCATCCACACACACAATGTATTCTGACCAGTTTTAAATTCAGTGCTACTACAAGCTATATTCTGGCATTTTAATCACTTGACCATTCCATGCTAGATAACAGTTTATTTGAACAAGTTTGCTGTGCTATTCTGCTTAAATGGATGTTTTGTGATTGACTGAATGTCGTAGCTTATAGAACATGGGACGTCAACTAATTCAGCCACATTTCTATGGTGGTGACATTGTGATATCATAATGTTTGTTTATCTCCAACGTCTCGCTGCTGTGGAATGTTTAAAAAAAAATTCTGAACACATTCCATTATTTGTGTCTTGACGTGAATTAACTTATTATTATGTCCGCAGTGAATGCTGTTTATTTGGTTTGAGTGGAGCATGGTGTGTCCACGGATTTTGGTCATTGTTTATACTTCACCCTGCTACTGTTGCAGGAAATCTCCAGCTTTGGATTCAAATCAAACTGGTATCTTTGTCTGTAGGAGATATATATATATATGTCTGTAGGATATATATATATATATATCCAATGGAGCAGTGATCCTTCGGCCAGATGCGAGCAGCGGTGAGAGCCAAACACATCACGTTGATATTATGATTGGTGGCTAAGATCAATAATCTTTACAACACTTCAGGTAGTCCTTATTTGACCCAAGTATAAGTAGAACTGTTTGGTAAAGTTATTGTGTGGGGTTTTTTTCTCCTATGTTGGCAGTGATCAGCTTTGTTGTGTTTCAATTTAGTTTTTAGTAATATTATCTTTTTTATTCTGGCATATGACGAAACTGATTTTTTTATAGCTGGCAGATAAAAATACATTTTTTCAGTTCATGCATTGCATTTCTAGCTGCGTTTGTGTGCACGAGGGCGATTCAGATCATATTCTGTGATATGCTGTTTTAAGTATTATTACAGTGTATATTATTTAATTTTTTTTCACAACGTTATATTCCCATTCATTAGTCTCAGTCAATTCGAAGTAATCGTTGCTGTGATTTTAATAAATCACAGTTTCCTGGTAAGAATGACATACATTATAGATTTCTTGTTGGATAGCGTAATATTTTCAGGTTTTAAATGCAGAACTTTTATTTTAAAATTTATAATCGATACAAGTCCATTAATTGTTTTTTAAATGGGTAACAACATTGTGTTTTGTTTATGCAACATAGATATCATTTTTATGCAACTTCATTTTTGTTTAGTACTCAAAAGCTGTTCAAACTAAAAAATGTATTTCCAAATTTCTAAGCAAGTAACTATCTTTTGTGGCCTAATTTTGCTAATGTTGACAAATGGCTTCATTTTGTGAGGAACCTTCCTATAAAACAATCTTACAGGCTACTTGAAACAGTGGATTTAGCCAGAAAGCTTCCCATTAATTTCATGATCTCCTGTAGCAGTGTCACTAACAGATTACAAGTTAACACAATACATCTAATCATTTAATAGTCAGTCTTGTATATGAAAATTAGCAAATATATGGTGCTTTACAAATAGCAATATAACAGTGTAAAAGGGAATTAACCGACTCAAACTGTTCTTTAATGCAATGTGTAAATAACTGGATTAATAAAATTTAACAAATTTTAAATCGTTTTTATTCCTTTTTTTCACAACATGAGTATCTGCGGAGTGCTTTAAATGTTTATTGTAAACACAGAGAAGCTCCAATATCTTTTTGTAATCTCTCTGAACATTTGTCAGACATTATATTAATCCGACGGGCAATGTACTGCTCTTCAAGACGTATGCTTGCATCTCGAGTACCCATTTCCATTTTATCTAGCATGTTTCTCATCACACCTCATATACTAATCAAGTACATTAACTTGTTATTAATGTGCTGGAGCAATTATCTTATGAATGTTTAATAAGCTATCCGATGACATCTATCAAGATACACTTGCTTTTTTCAAAACTGATTGGCAAGTATCTTAATTTCTAAGTTAAGCAGTGGTATCTATGATAGCTACTTATACCTTAAAAAATAAACACCACGCATTCCTTTTTCTCTGTACTAAAAACATCAATGCTATTCTCCAACACACATGTAAAAAGGAGCAAACACAAAACATGACACAATTTATGACTTATTTATTCTCAAATCCAGGAAATTACTGCCATTAAATAAAACAACGGATTATTCCCATTACAACCATCATATGTACTTGACAGTACCTTATCTGTACTACTTTGTCCATTACTGGATATGGAGCCATAACATATCTGGTGCTTCCTCAAATAATCAATATTTTCATAGCTATCATATTTTATACGATATCCACAAGTTAGATCTTCCACATCGCATTATACCCAAACTCGGGTGCTGTACCGGGTTGATACTTTATGGCTGGATGCTGAAATAATTAAATACAATAATTCATATGCCACCAATTATACATCAAATACTTATCATTTCCAGATATGATGGAACAGTCTAAATAATAACACAGATTCCTACCACCAGCTGTTCAACTCTTGAAACATTACACCCAAGGAGTGAATTACAACAAATCTGGATTGATTAGTTATTGGTGATAAATATTTTTAACAAACAGAATTTCAGTGGATGTGACCAAATGAAAATTCTTTTTCATAACTCCACATGTCTTGTAACAAATTTAATTCTGGTACCCACAATTTAACATTTCTCAAACACAACTGGCCTTCATATCTGTGTGATGTTTTGTGGCCACTTTTGTGCACATGGTAGGCTAAATGGGCTGAGTGATCTCCAAAGGTAATGAAGCGAAGTAAAGATACAAAATTAAACGCCTCTCAGACCTACCCGTGCTGAGATTTGAACCGAGGTGGTAGTTACCATTTAGACCACGAAGTTGCCAGTTCATATCTGTGTGAAATATCTCCATCATACATACCTCACGTATAATTTTATCTATAGCTTCAGCAGAATCTGGATCGTACAATATCTCCTGACAATCGTGAGGATAGCGAGCACCGAAAAACCAATCCAGCCGTGAGTCGTTACCATAACTGAAAGTGTATGAACAAATTTGTTAACTGGTGATCTTATTTCACAATGTTTACTGGTGTTCATCTTTCACAAACGTGATTACTGTTGTTGGGGTGTCAAAACATCAGTCATTATTGCTATTGCTGTAACTATTACATTAATTATTGACTTAACAACTGATCAGTCATATCAACACTTCTATTAGAACACAAAACCATCCATTCATGTCTAGCCAAACAAAGATGTGTGCCAAAATGATGGTTTAAAGGGACAGTTTCTAGGTCTGATTCAAATGTGCTCACATAAATTTTAAATGATGCCAAAACATGAACATGATCAACCACGTGTCAAATAATCCGGTTCAAATTGCTGATGAATCGCCTATAATTCACTTGTGGCTGCCACCATTTTGAAGCCAGACATAAAATGGATGCTTCTGAAGTCTTGTGTCACTTGGTAAAAGTTGTTTGTATGACCCAGTTATAGCAATATGTAAACAACTGTTAGCCAAGTATATAATTTCATAATAAAAGTGTGTTTACGATATTACAGTATAAATACAGTAAAAACATAAAGAAATTAAATCCCTTATGAGGACTGTTTTATATTCTCGTAACGCAAAGCATATACCAAGCTGTTAGTAAATGAACTGACAACTGCATCAGTTAACAGTAGCTACATTAGGTTGAGTCAACGGGGAGGAAAGTTCACAAGGATGGCTGTGCAAGAGCATCTGTAATCCAACTTGATCCGGATGGAGTGAGCTACCTGACCTCAGAGCACGTGACTTTTCTCCTTCCGACCAAATATTTTGGCACTGGAGGAAGCTGTAATACTTTGGATTATTTCCTTATATCTATGATATCAGGTAGTTGATCAATAGTATTGTGGGATTCTGAGTTTATAAGCATTACAAATTTAAGTCATATTATCAATATCTGAGAGTGAACTGTTCCTTTAAATTATTAGAATTTGCTTAATAAAGTCATACCTCACAAACAAAGTATATTTACTGTCTTCACGTAAAACTGATAGCTCTCTTGTTTCAATCATTATACAATTAATCTCATAATGTCTCCTACCACACACTTAACAACGTGTTTAATAACTCATAATGATGCATCTCATTTAACCAGGTATTGTAAAAACCATTAAGCCTGAATAGTGGATTGAAACGAAGGATCCGATGATGATTGATGTTTTACGGCCACTTTTGTTTACATGGTAGGCTAAATGGGCCGAGCGACCTCCAAAGCTAATGAAGCGAAGTCAAAGATGAAACAACCCTTTAGATATGGCTACGCCGAGATTCAAACCAAGAACCCCCTCAGTTTTTAACCCATCACTGTTTCCAGAGCTACCTCGACATACACACATCAATAGACGATCTGACCTTCCTCTAATAGCTATCATCCTATCTTCATTTAGCCTCGTCCAGTCCTGGAACTTCAGGTCCTCGTTATCTTCTCCCTCCAGTTTGATCTCGGCAATCTCTTCCGCAATCTGAAAATAAATGTAACCATCAAAAGTTAAAACGTACCGACAAGAAACAGAGTAACACACAGAGAGCACTGACCATTAATGGCTTTAAAGCCGGACCTGATTTATATCAAAAATAAGTTAATCAGTTAAAATATAGATTCTTGTAACACAACATGTTGATATCTGATATCTTCAAAACTGATGTAGATAATATTTTACCCATTTCTCAACTATCATGTCTGTTTTACAAAAGCTAGAAACAAACAATCCATTTAATTATATTAGTATTACAAAGACTTCCTCCGGGGCCTTCATAGAGTGGCACAAAATGCAATGTTTTTTGTAAAATGCGTAATCAGCATTTAAAAATACTTAAGTATAAAAAATCAAAGATTTACTTTCCTTTTAACAGTGTCTTGTGGTAACCAGTAAATAATAGTATTCTGATTATAAACAAATAGGTCTCAATCAATACAAATAAGAATTTTTTTTCAGAGCCAGTTTGGCTGCCTTCTTCAAAGCTCTGTTCTTGGACCACTACTGTTTACCTTGTATACCACACCAATTAACCTATCTTATTCACAGCCACAAATTAGACCATCATTTATACGCAGAAGGCACCAAAGTATACATATATATATCTATAACAGACACTGATCTTTCCCTTGAACAGCCAGGTGACTGTCTCCGTGATATCTCCGGCTGGATGACAAACAACAGACATAGGCTCAATGTAGACAAAACACATTTCATCATCCAGACAACGCAGCAAACTTACTAGTTTCTTCCCTATGTCCATCCTTAATCATAGCAACACACACTCTACCTAATCTCGGTGTTACATTTGATAGTAATTTTAATTTCAGAAAACCTATTTCTCTGACATGTGGCTGCTACATGATACCGTAGGTCCCAGCCATTAAGCCGATACATTTTGACCCTTATTTTGGGGGGTCAGGCTTAAAGACCAGTGCTATTTAAGTGTCAATAAATCCAGTCATCAGGGAGAAAACAGTTCAGTGTCTTAGCAGCCGTCTAGATCTAGATGCAAAGTTCAGATTTTTAGGTCGGCTTAGTGGATGGTACTATCATAAATCGTGATATTTTAGGCGTAAAAACGACCTCGGCTTAATGGCAGGGACCTATGGTATTTCTCTTTCAGTCGCCAAAACCATTGCTACAGGACTCATTACCAGTAGGCTTAATTCCTACAACTTTATGGGTGCCTCTGTGGTTTAACTGGTAAGTGGTTGAGCGTTGGACCACAGATCACTACCATCCGAGTTTGAATCTCGGCATGGGCATATCTGAAGGGTTGTTTCATCTTTGACCTTGCTTCATTACCTTTGGAGGTCGCTCGATTCACGTAGCCTACCATGTGCACAAAAGTGGCCATAAAACAACAATCATCCAACTCTTCTTTATGACATCACATTTAACGATATTGCAAAACTTCAGTGTGTTCAGAACTCCTTAGCTAGGGTTCACCATTGTCACACGGTCTCCTCGGTTTTCTCATTCTGTACCACTCCTGAAATCACTTCATTGGCTCGCTGTTCAATCTTGCATCATTTTCAAACTGTACCAATGCTTTTCAAACTCTTTCATCTGGAGAACCTAGCACCCAAGCCCAGAGAACTCTGTTCATCTGTTTTCAGATGTTTTTTCAGTTGCTGTCCCTACTCTTTGGAACTCATTTCCTGAGCAGGTTAAGTCATCGTATAGCATAGTTTCTTTCTGTCATCACCTGAAACCTATATCTCCGAAGTTTTCACTGCCTCCAATCGTTTGCTGACAAATTTTGTATCATACCCCGACTACGAGATTGCTTAGCCCCTGTACTAGATGGACCACCAAGCTCGATTCTCTTCAAGGATATTGGTGCTATAGAAGTTTATTATTATTATTATGATTAAGCAGTTATAAACTCAAAACAATAGTGGGAATGTAATCCCATAAATATTAAGACTTTATCAATACTAGGTCTGTGCATATGCATACTAGGTTGCCTCTATATTATATTACTTTAAAAGTGATTACATAGGAACTAGAAAAAGGTTTTGTTAGCCAGGTTTTGGTACACACAAGATTTTACCAAATTTCAACAATTTTTTTACACACAAGATTTTACCAAATTTCAACTATTTTTTTACACACAAGATTTTACCAAATTTCAACTATTTTTTTACACACAACATTTTACCAAATTTCAACTATTTTTTTTACACACATTTTACCAAATTTCTACTATTTTTTTAAATGTATGTTTGTCAAAAACCTTTTTTTATACATATTTCAGGTTATCCTGGATATCCACATCAACAATGTCGTTTCCATCCCCCGATCCCACTCTAGGATTCTGTTCAAACACGGATCTTCTGAGAGCATGTGATATCTTGAGTTCTGCTTAGCATAAAACTAGAACACAAATACTTACGGCATCCATGTCAAGATCATCTCCTTCTACCTCCCAGTCTATTTCAACCACTTCACCACTTTCCCTGTAAAACACAAACAAATAACATAGCCACACAAACAAATGTGTACCAACACAAACATGTAACAAAATCTATTACCAATAACATTAAATTATTAAAAAAACTACCTCATTTTTGGAAGATGTGACATCCTGTATGTATGTTCCAGTGTCATCAGATATTTATCTGTCAGATTCCTTGAGCCGACTTCTGCTGGCTACGGTACAAAGTTATAATTACTTAATGAATATATTTAAATAAACAAGATACTTTATTGCACAATAAAACAATTCTTTACCAGTGTTGTTCATTTAAACATGCACAACATTCCAGTAACTGGTCAATGACAAGGGAATTGCAGTGTATTTATAGGTATAAGATGTTGAAATTGATACAGGCATGATTGACAGATGTTTGACACTGCAGATTTTATTTGGCAGTCAAAGATAGGTTTTTCGACAGAATGTGTTTTTTCTAATTTTTCATACAACTGTTAATTGATATATACATGATCTATTTCTTAAATATATGCCAAGTGTCTAACCATCTAGGAGTGCACAAAAGTGGCCGTAAAACATCAGGTTATCCCGGATATCCACATCAACAATGTTGAATCCACCCCCCGATCCCACATCATCTAATAATATAGGTAATAACTATAATTATCTTTAAATTGTATTATATCGAGGGATTATAAGATTATTCAATCATGTCACATGACCAAGGAAAAATAGTCTCTCAATGGCTGGAGAGTTGTTTGCTTTAAATCAATGTAAAAAATCATGTTTCAATTTATTTAAAAAAAAGGTATGTTTTATTGAAGTTTTGTGACTAATTTCATCTTCATGATTATTACATTTATTTTTATTGATTATTATTTTGTAAACATACATTTAACGATTAACTTTAATTTATTCATACAAAAAATTAAATGTTATTTAAAATCAGTTGTTACTTATGCTAGATAATTATTTTCATACCTTTAGAATTGAAATGCAATTAGATTTCAGCCCCCATGTAGTCTAACAAGTCGTATTATTCAGTGACAATTCCCCTAAATCTATATTTGGGATGAACTTTGGAGATCAACACAGTAGGTGTCAAGTTAAGCCCCTCTGTTTCAATGTGGTAAACTGGATGAATTTGGGGTTGATCTGATACACGAAGTTACATCTTTTCTATTCATTCAGGGGATCACCAAGTTAATGTTAAGCACTCAGTGTTTAGCCAGGATGGGTATATAGGGTGAGCATTCACATAAATTCAATATTGATAGTTATCTCATGCTAAATATATAAATATACCAGAAACAAAACCTGACTATGCAACTTTTGAGACTATAGTATTGCACAATTTACAGCTGGTAATTTATCAGTATATATTGATACTTATCAACTTCACAAATGCTGGCAGAAAACAGGATGGTTATACATTGATAAGACTAAAGTTGTGGGGAAAGTGGGACAAAATGCAAGAAATGTGGCAAATAAATTATGTTTAAATAAAAACATCTGATTTTTTCCAACCCCGAGATTGGCTGAATTATTATAGATTGTGATGGTGCAAGTGATCTACTCATGGAAAATATGCAATAAATAACTGATTCCATCAGTATGTCTTCAAACATAGTTCCTTTTGGATCAGTAACTCATCAATTTGTCAGTTTTCAACATAAAAAACTACCTTAGATGGAGATTGTGACAGGTTTTCAACACCATCTTGTCAAAAACAGGTTTTTATAAGCCTAAATGGTCTGAATAATAGTTTTTTTACAATGTATTTTACAGTAGAAAACAACCCTGTACATATTCATTAGAAAATGTTTCCTTTTATACAATTCTTCTCCTAATAGAAGGAATTGGTCAACCAGATGTATCATGTTAGTTAAGAATCCTAATTTGAAAATTAAATAATAGAAAAGCACATGTTTAAATAAGATATTCTAAGCTGGTTAGTTCAGCTCTTAGTTGATTATAAATTATAATAAGCTCTACTTTAATGTTATTTTGTGTGACCATTATTTGATGAGTGCTACATAATCTAGATGAGTAATTACTGAGATCTATTATCCCAAGCAGAGGAAGCAAGTTTCAAAATGGGCGTCTTGCCACAGAAGAAAAAGTACAACAATTACATTATTTCGTCCTTTTAATCGTTCCTTCACGGTGGTGACAGGGGCATCCAAATAAATTGTCAGATGAGGTCTGAGCAGTTCGGCCAACACCGCTTCACGTATTTCATTGTAAAAAGGCATATCTGTAATAATAATAATAATGTTAACTTGTTAGAACTTCAGTGACAACTGCGTTTATTGTATCACCTTCACACACACAATGCAGATCATCACCAAAATTATTAAATAAGTTCATGCTGTTTGACATTTTAGCCGTGGAACTGCTACATAGAAGATAATGTAACTTGACGTACAATTCTTGGTCAGCCAACCCATCTCTCTCATGGCTTCAGCAAAGACATGGTCACCGAATGGAGATCTCACAACAACAACACCCTGACCTGTAACAAACAATAAGGTAACAATATCAATCTAGAACTAGTAGAAGCAGACCCAACCTGAAACTCTATCATGTTCTCATTTAATACCCTTCCTAATCAATACTACTTTTGCATATACAGGCCATTACGGGCAAGTGGGCCCCAAAATCCACCTGCACTGCCCCAAAATTCACTTGCCCTGATTTTTGGGCATATTGTTTGATAACATATTATGACCTATGCAAATTGTACATAACAAACCATTGTCTGTCTACTAGGCCGGGAATTCTATTTGCCAAGATAGAATAAATCATCAAACTCGCTTAGAGCTTTCATAATTTTTCTTATTTTGTTTTCATTATCACATGATGGCAATAGTTTTTTTAAAGCTGTGGCCCTAAGATAACAGTACCACAATGTAGCCTAATCTCGATCCATGATTAGCTGATAAATATAACTCCAGTATAGTATTAGTAGTTGGGTAGCAGTTCTCATGTTCCTAAATGTACTGACAGACCAGATTAGCTAAGTCACTGGTAGACCCACGGCGATGAAGAAGCTGACCAGCCGCCAAGTTGAAAAGTAAACAAAGATCATACCTTTCATGCCTGGTGGTCACTGAGCTGTGGGATGAGTGTTAATTTTATTGGTAAATGATAGGAAATCTGCTGTTAATGTAATGGCCTGATATTTTTTTTCTCCAAGTACCAAAAGACTCTCAACTTATTTTACTGTCAACTTTTACAGTTAGACAAACAAGAAAATATAACCTATTACAGGTCTCATTTTGTATATGGAACATAAATAATTTTTAATATTGACAACTGGACTTGGCTCAAACATGTATTCAACCACCAAGTCATCCTATTTTTAATTTATTCCCGATTATAGTTGAATGTATAAAATTTATGGATAATTTATTGGTGTTTGTGAGCATAACTGATACTAGTATTGTTTCATAAATCAATATGTTAAATAAGTAAAATTATTTACTAAAGATTAAATACTATTTCTAGCCACATCAAATTTAGTAATTCCAATTTGACTGACTCTTTTTTTACCTACTAATTATTACAATGAGTACCTACTCCGAGTAGTTTATATTCCAAGTAGGATTGTCATGGAAGAAATATTTCTGAATCAAAAAATTAAATGGTAAATTAATTAGGATTTAATTTTTTGGCACGAAACTTCAATTCAATTTTTTTTAAATCAATTCCAATATTGACCCCATGTCTTATTTCTTTGACAGTTACGAAATAGAAGATCAGCAGTTCACTGTAATGATTCACTCAAAATATTAGCAAAGATTAAATTGTAATGTCAGTTTTTCACATATAAAACAACGTAATTTATTTTCTCCTAGTCATGGATGTAGTAGTATCTACTTTTGGTGCACCCACCTATGTTTCAAGAAGTTATTTTGCATAGAAATGATTTGATCAGAGGAGACTTCTCACAGAAATAGGTAAACACCGTGATTTGAACCCCATTGAGATACGCAGAATAGTACACTATCAGCAGTACTGTAAAAGTGCCCTGTCCAGTGACAAGCATTGTCAACATGAAGATACTGATTAAATAAAATAAACAATAAAAAATATTGATAATGGTATGATGAATGAAATCAAGAGATGCTTAAAAGCTTCTGAGATGAAAAAACGTTTTGACAAAATATCATAATTCAAACTATAACAGCTCTCCTGGCTGGTTAAGATTGTGAGCTCATTTCTTACCCTGCACATGATTTAAATACATGGTTGAGTAGGTTATTTTATTGCCACTGATTACTTTAAGGTGGCCATATTAAACTATAGCAGATACAAATAACTAATTAAGCTAAACATTAGTTGATCACAAAAGAAACATAACAATAAAACACGACTAAGGTTATAGTAACCCTTGTGTTACCTGTATGAAATAAGTGCGCCAGAGCTTGTACATAGGTTGAACATTTTGCTCTCAGCCATGACAGCTGAAGACGACCTATCAGACCCCTTTCAGGATGTGGATCGGAAAACAAACTCTTCATGTCGTAGGGCTTGGCTCCTTCGGGTAGTACTTCTGATAGTTCTCGATAGTCAAAACCATTAACAGTGAATACCACAGACTCTGGAGTTGCTGGGAAAACCTTCAAATCAAACTCGCTCGCTAACCTCTCGGCAAACTTGTGCTTCCCGACACCGAGGTTGCCCTCCACTGCAATGACTTTGCTATTTTCATTCAGCCGTCTTTCCGTCCTGTCGACCAACTTCTTGTAGAAGCCATAGCCCTTCTTCTCGTATGGATAGGGTTCCATGTAAGGATATTTCTCACCGTGGGTAGCTTTCATAGTGGCGACTGGCAGGTACATCGGGCCGACTTCGATCATTCTTGAGCCATTCGTGGTCATGCCTTTTAGAGCAGCTCTGGACAGAGCCAGCCGGACGCACCCGGCGGCCAGCATCTTGTTAAGTCTAGGATCAACAATGCTCTTAACAAATAATAAGAAAAACACCGCTAAAACGGCGACTTTTCTAACCTTCAGTCCGTGCCGGAAGTCCTAGCCGACTTGTCTGGGCTACTTCCGGTTATCACTCGGCACTGAAATCGTTACTAGTATAATTTATAGAATTTAATTGGTAATCGAATTGTTATATGGATAAATGAATGTATTAATATACCTATAAACTCGTTCTGAAATGTTAGTAATTTTAGTAGATACACGTAGAAATGTACTTATTTTGACGAATATTATTAATTATTATTTCAAACATTTCGGCTTTCCACTCAATCTCATTCGCAATCAGCAATGCCATGCTCATGCCAGTCATTGGCATGACATTGGCATTGATTAATTTTTAATGAAATATTGAAAGAAGGGAATAGAAAAATCAAGTGGTACAACAATTATAGATTAGTTATTGTACAAGAACGCGGCTTTGTATAAGATAGGCAACATCACTGAATTCTGCTTGACTTAAAATAAACAAAACAATTTCATCATAACGTTCAATAATCTTTTTGGTAACTCTCCTATCAATAGAGCCCAGCAGTACTGCAAAAAGGGATCAAATTTAAAAAAGTATTTATTTTGAGTTTTTCTGAAAATCGTTTTTGAAGTCCATAGCAAAAATGAGAAGATCTCTATTGAAGAGCAGGAAACAATTTATCGATCTCATAAACAACAAATCTAATGTGCAAAAGATAGAATGTGACGTACATCCAGGATCGATCTTGGGGTCACTACTATATATCTAATATATGTCAATGATATTGCAAAGTGCACACTCGGAAATATTCTCTCCTTAGCTGATGACACGTCCCAGTATTTATCTAATTGCAATTTATTCGGAAATGCAAACGTATAGGTAAACCAATTATTTAATTGGTTCTATGCAAATAGACTATATCTTTAACAACAAAATCTAACCTTTTAGTGATACGAAACTCAAATCATCCTGTTAAATCAAATTCAACTGAAAAAAAACTGTATATTAACGGAACACCATTAACTAAAATACGATAAAATTTCATTAAAATTTTACTAAATTCCTTGGCCTCCATCTTAATGAGGTACATTCATGGAAAACCCACATAGCTCAAATCAATAAGAAGATTTATTATTCCCTCTTCATGATTAAGCAAAACAAAAATATCAGATCAGTAAACAGTCTTTAAAACGCTATATTATACACTAATTTACCCTCATCTCTCATATGGAATCTTAGTTTGGTGGAGTGCTAACTCTTTCACCCCTAATAAAACAAAACTTCCGAAAAACGAGCCATAAGAACTACAAACAGAGTATATTACAACAGTAACACTAAGCCACTATTTAAGAAACTAGTATTCTGAAATTAAATGATCTGTATGAATCCAATATGCATGGCCATGTATCTAATATATTTGTTTTTTATGCATGGCCATGTATCTAATATATTACTTATATCCTTTGACAAAACTTATAAGTTTAATTATGAAATCCAGGAAGATCACCAGGCCAGAAAATCTCACCAAATGTACATTGAGGGATGTAACTCGACCTTTGCGGTTCAGATGCCACTCTTATATGGAATAGGTGGTGTAATATTACCTCAAATGTTTATTCAAGAAATAATTGAAACGTTCCACATTATCATCATATTCTAATTCGATCAGTGAATTATTCTAACAAAAGATGCAGAGATTGATTTGAAACTAGTTTGCTTTCCAAAATTAAATGTATATAAGATATCTTTATCAAAACGAAACACGCAACTTATCGGTGTACTGTATTACCTTTTCTTCACAACATTATCTGACCTGACCTTATAATAAGAGACGTTCTTGTCCAATCACCCTGTCGCTTTTCATCTGGTATGCCCCAAACTATTTCATTCAGCCTATTTCACCGTTCTTTTTTACAGTTATGTATTAAACTGTACATATCACATGTTGGGGTCAGTGGTAAGACAGCTTCAGCTACACTGCCCCTTCAATCTCCATTGACATTATTATGTTTTATGATTATATTATAGCTTGCATATGTAAGTAGAAATTGAAAATAAATTTCAGTTCAGTTGAGTTAGGTTGGGAGCATTTTAATTGATAAACACAATAAAATAATTGGCTTAGAAAGCTAATATATTTTTTCGAAGAAATCGATGTAGAAAAGATTCGCATGGGTACATATATGTCTAAATATTTTATGTTTTCGGTCCGTTTAATTCTTGGAGTACAAAGTATCCCTGTCCCCCAGTAAAACACTAGAACTTCTCATAGTAAACGTAATTTTAAGGCATCTACGCACACACACACACACACACACACATATATATATATATATATATATATATATATAATTTGTGATCGCAAATTATATAACTAATTCTGAACTAAGATTGAATTTTGAAAATGAACCAACTCGAATGCGCTGTTTTTAGTTTATAAATAGTTTTCAGCAAGATGACGCACAGAGACATGCTCTCACAACGTAGATGTCCCATTGGAGGCTTTGGATACACAATGTAATGTGGTTATACATTTCTGAATGGATAAAAACAGAGTGTTCCAGTTTACTGCACGTTGTGTGTCACTGTTATTGTTCGGCATGGACAAGTCGATAATATATACTTTTCAGTTAGATATCCAACATTTCCTCGAAAATCGTGGTCTTTTGAGAATAACAAATAAATAACACGTGGGTTAAAAGGTCTCACCAAATATCAAGTCATCGGAACAGTGCCTTAATTATTCGAAGGATAATATATTATCCCACTCGGAGATCTTTTTTTTAATTTACAGCTTACTGTATATAATGACACAGTGATAAGCTGGCGATATATTTATTCACAGTATACAGTATAAAATGACACAATAACAGGCTTAAGATATTTTTATTTAGAGTATACCATATATTATGAGACATAGAAAATCTCGATATATTTCTATCCGCATACCGTATATAATGACACAGTGACGTGTACGGCGTCAATAATTAAGACCTAATATGATGAACAACTGTTTCGTTTATGATTGTTTCATATCATCATTAACTGCAATTATGAAGAACCATTCATTAAATAAATCAGAGAAATGATCCACTTTTATCTTATCATAGCTCATTGATTAATACAATTAATCTGTTCAATCACTTGCAATCAACATACAAATCTAACGAAACACTTCCAGTTGCATAAATAGGATAATGCCACCACTTAGGAAGTCTTTGTAAGCTTACTTATTTGCAACTAACAGAGATACTTAATCAACTATCGGTAATGGCTGATACATATTCTATTAACATAGTCTGAACTCTCTAGGCTAGGATTTGAACACTGTGATAGATAGCTTTTGTCTCTTGTAAGTTTCATTTGGTTATCTCATTTTTGTATGGAGTTCACTCACGCAGCCACCCACCCTTCTACCCATACTCGAACATGAATTGAAGTATTTACAGCATTATTCAGCTCGCTGAATTAATTTTGATGGCAGTGTTACCTCTCTCTAAGAGCCGACATTCCTGTTAGTTATATTGTTATAGTAATTTAATGTGTGTGACAGTTGATATTTCTCTTTCTGTGCTATTATAGTTATGGTACATAAGTGTTTTTCACAGCTGGTGTTCTCTTAGTATATGTTGAACTGAAATTGTTTGTTACAGATGGTATGTATATTAGTTCTCTATGTTGCTTTTAACATCTATGGATCTCTTATAGCTGATGTGCAGCTTACATAAGTAATATTATAATTATTCAATGGTTTGTGAATGTCGAAAACAAGTATTCTCTATATCATGTACTGGCATCTTATGTTTTTGTGTCGGTTTGTTTTCTCCTGGTCTATGCTACCTATGACAGTCTGAGTGTTTGCGATAGCCGATGTACTCCTTGTCTAAGCTGTTCTCGTTGGTGCAACAAATTACATTCCAGATGTTTAGCATCTTCCAACAATTTCTCTAATCTTGCTACACTGATAGATTCATATTCTTCCACTTCACTGTAAACAAAATGATCCACACCTTTTAATAATTATGTTGTTTCAAGTAACCGTGCAGGCATTATCTCGTTTTATAAAATGATTAATAATTGTTAACAATAGGCTATGGCGAATGTGAGTTGGAGGTGCTTGCAACTTATGATCAACATTATATTAACCAGTGAGACATTACTGCTCCTTGTATGAAGAGTCGCTATTCTAAATTAGTCCTTTCATGAATGACCCAGGTTGTGATTTCCCAGTTCAAAACAAAGCTTAGACAGACTTGCGTAAGTTTATTAGAGAATTAGAATTGATGGAAAATTAATCTTGCAATTCTCAAATGGAAGTGGAATGGCTTGTTTTAAATCAAACACAATTTAAAAACCTTATCTGTGTCAGGTACATACTACTAGTGCATATTATGTGCGTGTGTGGGCGCGCGCATGCGTGCGTGCGTTACTCATATAAAATGAAGTTTTTCGCGCATTTTGTCTGCATCTTGATTAATTATTTCAATCGTACAAATTAATATATAGAATTTATTTCTAATTGCTTTATTTGAAGTTGGATTTTAAATCCATTTGAATTGGAGCGATTTAGATAACGATAACTACCATTATAGCTAATGTAATACGATATGCCTTGGTAACAAACGTTCTTTATTGACGCTGGGACGTTCATATAGTGTGGTTGGTGGTACGCTGAGCTTCAGATTGAATGCGAGTGTTACCCTCGTTTATGAGATGTTTTATCTCATCACTTCATTAACCTAAGAAGTAGCTGTATCGATTACATATTCTAGGTCTGACCAGCACAGAGGTTATACAAACCATCTGCTTATATTTCTTAGTAGCTCGATATATGTTGCAATGCATTGTTAGAAGGCTTATTTTTATTATTCCGTTTTCTCAGATATAATATATAAAATGTCCCCATACTGGATTATTCTGTGGTTTATCATTTCGCTGACATTTTTCTAAACATGTTAATAAACCCAGTGAGTTGTGAAGCATTTATACATCAACACACACACACACACACACACACACACACACACACACACACACACACACACACACACACACACACACACACACACACACACACACACATACTACCTGAAATTTTGCATATACTGTAAGTATATTTCCTCAGTTTCCTTTGATAAATCTGTTTTAAAATTAAAAGACACACACACACACACACACACACACATATATATATATATATATATATATATATATATATATACTACCTGAAAATTTGCATATACTGTAAGTATATTTCTTCAGTTTCCTTTGATAAATCTGTTTTAAAATTAAAAAAAATAATAAACAACAAAATTAGTATCACATACACACACTGCCACGCACACAACACATATATATATATATATATATATATATATATATATATATATATATATATATATATATCCTTTTATCTACGTATGGTAATTATGAAGAAAACTGCTCTCCTACTTAATAAATAAAATAACAATTATAGTCTTTATCATAACTACAAGACTTATCACACTTTTTATCAACGTGTTGAAAGGGCTAGAGCCATTCTCTTTATGTTGAAAACTGGATTCAACAGATTTATTTGTTTTATCTGCAAAAAATGCATAGCAATTAGGAATTACTATAATGGCAAACATTAATAAAACATAGGAAAGAAATATACTATAGGCAGAATTGTTCTTACAGGACTTGCTATTAGCAAGAGGTTCTACAAAAATACACAATTTACTTACTGAGTTATGTCATCCACTTATTGTGGTCGTATGACAAGTCATTTTAACAGAGTTGAATCTTGTTGTTGCTGGGTTTAGTCATCACAAATCTGGGCCATTAATATTTTTAATTATTCGATTACCTTACTGGTAATGGATAAACCTGGATTATACGACATTAACCCCATTGAAGGAACTTAAGAGTATTTTCTGGTGAGACATATTTAATTAGCCTCCTTTCAAATACAAAACGAGTTAACCAGTGGCTGCAGCTGAAGGACAATAGCATGCAATTCAAGCTATCTACTCTAATACAGCCACCATACAGATATGTGCTAAATAAGCTGAAATTATATATCGCGAACCACATTGAGTTGATTTGAGTGATTTAGCCTCGGTGCTGGTTACAACTGAAACTTATGGCAAAGAGTTTAGGTAAAGTAGTTGAACAGGTCATATATATCAAGGACTAGCAAGGAGTCATCATTTCTTTACACCACCCCTAGCCATCAGTCTTTATAATAGTATTCTGATTTGAGTGAGATACCAGATATAGCTATGGAAAAAAGTTTATGTTGCTGCATAAAGACAAACAACAAATGACGTGATTCACAACATATATCAAACTGAATTTCCTTCAACATTTCAAATAATCCATTTAGCTTATCACGTGAAATGTATTTAATCCATACTTTTGTATGAAATGGTCAATTCAAATTTCAAAATTCCATTTGTATCTCTTAGAATAATTAATTATAAATCATAAGCCTTTAGTTATTTTCAACAATATTTATATAACAAACGTGTAATACCTAATTCAGGGTTAGCATTGTATTGATCAGCATTCTCAAGCAGTATATTCTTAGCTTCTATATTTTCAACTGGCTCTTCCTGCAGAGTGGGTGGCATGAAAAATCCATTATCCTGTATAATATATATATATATATATATATATATATATATATATATATATATATAGAGAGAGAGAGAGAGAGAGAGAGAGAGAGAGAGAGATTTTTTGTCATACTCTCAGCATGTATATTCTCGAAGGATATTGTTTTGAAATCATTTTATACTTACAGAAGTATCAGTTTTTTGTCTTTTTTCTTGGTGTTCTGGGATACTGGTGATATTTCTTCGTTGTTCCTCACCATTAGAAGACAATGAAACATGGGGCACAGCTTCATTAACAGAGGACAAAGAAACACTGGTAACATCATTATTACCACTATTACTGTAAGAAAATGTAAATTGTATTTATTTAAAAACTACTGTTGATTTGTGGAGTGGATTTGTGGGAAGTACGAATGTATGTTACTTGCATTATAGTAATATTAATAAATATTATTATTAATTAATTAATTAATGTATTTTTGTAAACGTTTCAACATATTTTGTTAATTAACCCAGACGGGAATCAAGTTGATTGTATGTTAATACGAACGCTAATGACTGTGTTTGTATGTTTTTAAATTACCTGGAAGTTCCAAACAGAGATACGTTTTCTTGAATGCTAGTATTGCTGGTGAATACATTTTCATCTGGCAAGGCAGTGCGCTTTGGTTTGGTAAAATTATCATAACACGTTTTTAAAATATGCGTTAATCAAGCCCAGCTTTCTGGATTATTCAATTCAACATGCACGCTCAACTACATTATTACAAAATTCTACACCACTTCTAGCACACCAGTTATGCTACCACCATTTACAAGCAATGGTAATAAATTTATTTGGTAAAATAATCTACATGATACATACTAAATTAATAGTACATATCATGCATAAAAATCACAGAAGATAACACAAAATCACATTATGATTATCGTACGCTGATTTCCAATATTAATATGCCATATGGTCTTCAAATGTCAGGGTAATCAATGTTTTAAATATGCCTGTAGACAATTAACCAAGAAAAGGCTAAACATAAAATTATAGCACAGCACCTCTACGCTCTCCATGTCGATTAAACTGTTGTCAACTTCAATCACAAAATCTCATAAGCAGACGATAAAATATCGGCGTTGTCTGCATAACAGACTTGGCGCCAATTAAGGAACACTGGAGCGGTAGTGTTTATACGTAGATATTTTCTTTTAAGCGAATACATGATGCGCGTGAGAAAAACTAACATGAGTCGGATATGGCAAAATTAACATGACGGTAGTTTTCACTTGTATTAATACCATTTTATAGGCAGCGTCTGAAATTTACCAGTCGTGGAAGTTCACTCAGGTTCAAGTCCAGATCTGGAGTCAAGTTTGAAAGGGGTTTCATCTTTCACTGCGCCCAATTACCTTTAGAACTCGCGTGGTGTTTTAATTTGCTGTCTATAAAAGAAGCAATAAAACAACATATCACTTCTCCATTGTTTTGTGAGAGTAGCTGGTTCCCCGAAAGAAACCATGCGCGATGAGCACGATATTTAGGATCAGTGATAGATGTTGTGTATTAAATTTCGACTGGATAATCAGTCGTTCAATGAATGTATGTTGCTTTCTTTTCTCGTTATAAATTACCACAATAATTTTACCGATTATACAGTAATTTCTGGAGAGAAAAAAACATTGAATTTTTGCTGGTGTGATTTCCTAAACACATTGTGTAGGAGAACAGTTTCTTAGCAGGCAACTTTTACTAAATAAATAATTTTTATCTGAACCAATTATCTGGCGTGTCAGATCATTTAAACCACGCCCATGTTATTGACTTACAGTTAGAGTAATATTAAGAATATTCTGGGAAACACTCATCAGTGAAGTGCCACTTTATACCAGCTTAAGGCATCAGCCATGCGCTGTGTGCTTGTGATTTTCTGCTCTACACCTGTAGTTCCCATGGCTCCCGCCAGATAGCAAGCGAGTCCTGGGATGTCTGATACATAGCATTTTAGATATTTCGACATCAGGTCACAAGTAATTTTGTATATTATTTAAAGGGTTGGCATACGTTTTCGTGAACGGACGTTTTGGACAACTGTTTTTTCAAGGTAGGACGCCAAACGTCCTATAAAAAATCAACTGGATATCGGACTGGTTTTATTTACAGTTATTTACAGGACATTTAAAGCATGAAACCTTCAATAATCGAATTGAGATGTTAGGTTGATTAACTAAAAATTCAGGGATGGATATTATTCCTGAAAATTAATTTTCACAGAAGTTATGAAGTCTATTTTGGAGTTTTGTGTATATCTTTCTTGTTTTTTCTTCAGTCTAATACCACAGCCACCTTGACTGAGAACCCCAGTGAGCACACTCTGCTATTAGAGTTTCTATCAATTTCCATGTGGAGGAATGATCCTGCCCAAGGGTGTGGAATCTGTTGTTCCAACCCTCACATGTTATTTGTTCGTGGTTGGTCCATGTTCCAGTGGTTGATAAATTGCAGTTCATTCACTTTTCATCGTTTATCTGAATTAAGCTACCTTAACCTCCTCATATCTATCCATTCTTAGTTAAGACATATCAATAACTGTCAATAAAATAGTCAGACACCAAGTTATTAAATGTTTTATTTTATACACTAATATTTGCATGAACTTCCAATCCGAAATATATATGACAAGAATTTGGAAAACGTGTGCAGTTTGTTATGATCAACAAATACAAATAATTTAAGTGCAAACCAAACAACAATCATTGTACGTGTATAAGTGTGCATTGAGAGATGCGTGTAAATGTTTTCATGCACGTATTACGTGATACAGTCAGACAACGATTCTTCATATTATTCACGAACCGCGTTTATTTATGTTTATTGTCAAAAGTTATTACACGTAACACTGAAAGCTCAAATTACATTGGAAAGAACCTTTGATAGGAAAAAGATTACACAGACTTCCGACATCTGCCAAATGTTGAAAATGCTTGTGTTTATAACAAACGAACTAACCATGCTTTTGCACAGTGTCATTTCCTTACCATATATTAACAGGGAACACAAAGAAATCGGTCAACATTACATGCAAATAAAGATAATAAATAAGGTTATCATAATCCCGAAGTAGTTCTTTCTACAGAATCTGACATCTAATAAATATTCATTGTATAGATAATGCATAGTGCCGCACTCGAATATACATTTGACAAGTTTCAGATTTCGGGTTGGACATATTCAGCAGAAGCATTCAGGATAATGGACACAATTTACATAATTATTATCCAATCAGTATCTTTAAATACGGACAGATTCCATTATATAATACACATTCGTCTCCCGCTATCATCATTCTGGATTAGCATAGTTCAGGTATTCACAAATCATTTGCATATTTTCATAATCATGAAAATAATTTGTCATCCGATGAGGCTTACAGAATACTATACAGTGTAGAATACAGAATATAGGTGTTGCTGTTACTTCCCAGGCCATTCCTAGTTAGATCTTAATCTAGATAGTAAATGGCTTTAATACAGCCCGTGCATAATCTTAGCATAACGATGAATATTCATAAAACTAGGTTTAGTAGCTGACGACACACCATGGCAGTGAAATATCTCTTTATGGCACAGTAACGGTGATAGCATGCATGTCACATAACACACACACATACACAAACACACAAACACACGCACGCAAACACGGACGCGAATATATGGGCAAACATTCATGTTTTAAGTAACTCTGAACTTAACACAGTTAAATCTACCTGAAATGCGTTTTAATTACCTAGTTACTGTCACCAAATAACAAGTGACGAATGTCAACAACAGTTTACCAGAAGCAGATGTGGATAACACGTCAAGTACCATGTCACCACCATCAGAAAGAGTGTGTGTGTGTGTGTTTTTGTCTCATATTGTTATACCCACACAGTCGCCTTCTTCTCAAGTGTTCTACAGTCTCTGGTCTAATAACGGACCAGTGTATGTTTATGTACAATTAGCTGTGACGTGAACACAATAACAAAACAAAATTACGGATAAATATGTTGACATTCAGTGTGGAAAAAACCACACAAACCCAACAACCAATCACATAACAGTTTCCTATCGTCAACCTCTCCATCAATGGTTCAGTTCAGTGTATCAAAAGCTGATAGTGGAATGACGTCTTTTACACCAATACCGGGAAGTTCGCGGTTAAATTGTCCGTGGAAACCTGTCCACTCAAACCTATACCATATCCTCACTGAATGGCAGTGTTTAGACTGCCCATGATTTAACCACTTAAACATGCAGATCTAATAGTAGCCGACCGCATGCGCGCGCGCACGCACGTACACACTGTAGTTACGGAGCATGCTCTATTAAAGCTAATGAAAACAAATTACATAATCATCATCGTCAAGACACCCTGCTTGGTCTAATGTGAAACCAGACAGCACACTGAAGTTGAATTCTCATCTCCAAGAAAGCACGTATTTGGTACGATACGACTCAGTTAAAACGTGAACGCCACATAGTGAAGACAACAACAAACTCGGAGACGGAATATTTTGTCTGGACACTCACACACGCACACACTTACACTAGTAACTGGAACCATTATCACAAGACAGTTTGTGATCCTTTTTCACACTAGAAACAAAATGCAGTTATACCCAAACCAGAACATTTGTTAGTTTAGTTGAATGCCCCAAAACATCACGTTGATCTGGCCTTAGTTAACAAACCACCGGATTAATGACAATCTACTGCGAGGGAGCCATAACCGACTCAGCCGACAAGTCCACTACTGACCATCTACAGAAGAGAAGCTTGGCTTCAGGCAAAATAAACCCACTGCCTTGTGTTTGTCGGTAACTAAATAAATAGAGGCCAGTATCTGTTGGAAATAAATAGACAGATTATAAGCAAGTCCCCCAGAACCGGAACACTACCACAGCAGTGGGACTGTTATACCCGGATAAATGAGAAACTCGTATTGGTGAGCAGCTAAACTAGGAAATGAAGTAATAAATGCAGATTCCATATTAAGTAGGTAATGGGCGTTACAGGTCACAGCAAATGAAGCTCTCATGGCCACTTGTAGCCCATTACCACCAACGACGACGAGGTTAAAGATAAAATGCTAAACAGAACATTTCACCTAGTTGGTCTAAAACTGCGCTACTTCCTGTTGAATCATCAGTCAACATCTCATCATAAAAGGATAAGATCTCTTCTGACCCTACTATGAGACGAGAGATATAAAATTACGGCTGCCGAGAGACGCAAAATCTATCTCTTTTTGTCCGAAACAGCTACAAACTCTACAAAGCATTGGCCTGGCTGATAAAACTGGCACTGGTAAAAAAAGCAAACGAAGTACGCCGTCGAAGACACAATAGCAACAAACCATCTGTTACAGATCAACTGAACCGAGTTTAAGTTAAGAAACAACGACAAGTCTGATCAACAGCTTAACAAAATAACCTATTTGGCTAGGATCACAGCTTCGGCACCACTCAGTAATGTAGGAAATGCATGGAGAACATAGACGAGAGAGAGAGAGAGAGGGCGCTACAATTCAGCCTAAATATTAACTCTATAAGATCTGATGACGTCATAGCGCCATTACTGGTCGGGGCTGCCACCCGATGCTGACGTCAAGTCAGCAATGGGCGTTGTTGTTGTTGTTGTTGTTTCCTGTACTGTACAACTTTCTTTATCCTCGATGCACTGTTCGTGATCGGAGTCACCGATCTGATCACCATTTGTGCTCGGTGGGGATTTTTCCTCATCACTTTCTTGGTCATTATCACCGGCGCTATCAACGTCCTCAGTGGGTTCTGATTCGCAGTTGTGACTACAGGAAGTAGATGGAGAAGATAAGGCGACATCGCAGCGACACTTTTTCAGCGGCTCCTCGGGCATCGTATCTGGAGAGGGTGGCGTTAAGGCACGACGCTGGCCAATAGGAGAGCCATTGGTTGTCACCTGGAGCCATGGATGACTAAGGCACTCTCTGGCTGTCATACGCTTCCTGCAAAACGAAAAGTCCATAAAAATAGTAACATATATTCACACAAACAGTTAGGGACAAGCAGTCAGGGACATATTTTTCGTCTAATAAAACTTGAGGAGAATTCCACCTAGTGGGAATTTAATCACTCTAAGGTGCTGGCATTTCTCTTGCTATAATACTAACGGAGACACTAAAGCACAATGAACAAGTACACCAAAACCTAGGAAATAGTCTAATTATGTACAACCAGTAAAGAATAGATACATTACTGGTGCCAACGTTGAAATATCAATGATATTGAAATAACACTAGCAATATACTGGCAGTGTAACTGAAGAAAGGTAAACACATATCAGCATTTCTTCTTTGATATCACACTGAGTTGAATTAAAAGCTGATCTGAACGTTTAGCGTTTTGTTGTTTGAAACTGTATTGATGTGAACTATAAATAGCGCTACAAAATTCCAGCCTCAACGTTTATCACACTGCACCGCATAAAACAGAGTAGAGAGTATGAGACAGTCACCAACCAACTACTATTACCAGTTCAACTAAACACTATCGCAATCAAACCTGCACCAACAGGATCCACAAACGTGGCTTCAGTGCATAAACGGTTATAAACATAATGAAAACCACCCACACAATACTGAGAAGTCATACACGGTTTAATTGCTGACTGGGCAGATTTGGTATCAACTGACACCTAGATGTAAATAGAATTTGTTCTCGAACAAACAGAGACCTCTAGCAATTATCAAATTTCACCAAATGCCACCTATTGTATGAAGACAAATGGAGTAGTAAAAATCAGCTTATATAGTAGCGTGCTGATACGTTTTTAATCATCTAACCAGGCCCACTTAACACTTAAATCAAAACGATGAAAAACATAAAGTGTGTAAAAACAGAGACAAAATTCTTTAATAAATACAGCTGTCACTCAAAAACCTTCTGTGACATAATTAACAGATGAAATCAGTTTCACTCAGAGATTGAGATCTGAATTATACACAACAATTTTTGGGGGGGTGAATGTCACAATAGAGGCGCATTCCACTTATGAAACAGCAATTTTCGACCACCTTCATTTTCCACTGCAATGTGCCACAGTCTGTCCATCTTACACAATAATACCAAAGACCTACTATTACCAGCTTGCAGAAGACCACCGTGATGGAATGCTTTCATATAGCACAGCGACAACTTACAAATAGCATTACACCAGTGACAAATTTCGTATATTTAATTCTATCTCAAAAGATTGAACCCCAGAACTACCAGTACTTAGTACTGTTGAGAAACTTGTCCACTATATATTCACAAAAATTACTTACTTTGGACAGCGCACTAGCAGTCTGCTGATGAAGTCTATGGCCCCTTTCGATATATGACCAAATAATTCACTGGGAAAGTCCACATTCACTTGTGAAATGTTCAGAAACGTTTCTTGCTTACTGTCACCAGCAAATGGAGAACAGCCTGTTAGCACAACATAGGTCAGTACTCCGATACTCCTGTAAAAATGATAAATGAAACATTTAACATTTAAAGCATACTTCATAAACCAATGTTATAACACACACACACACACACACTTTCTCTCTCTCTCTTCTCTCTCTGTTTAGTAGACTACTTCCGAAAATCAACACTAGCCAACTAATCCAAAACAACCATCGTTTTCACCTGAATTTAAGGTTTTCATCAAATCATCCACACTAGTTTCTATCACTGTATCAATAAATAGTCACACAAAAAAAAAACATTTGTACCACACACATCAAAACAAAATTATTTATTATAAGCATCAAATCCACATTAACGTTATGATGATTGTCTCTTACCAATCACTAGCCAGCTATTTATATTGTTTGGGTTACCATTTCATTTAGACAAAATTGGTATTTACTATTCTCTGTGCCAGTGCTCCTTCACACACTGTTACCACATCACCACCCCACACTAACCTACCCAGCCAATACTACCTCACCCATTAACCAGGACGCACTCTAAATAACTGCAGTAGTTTTATTATAAAATTAACAACAAAATTGACACTTGATAAAATGCGTGTTTTCCAAGTAAAATCATCAGAAGCTCGATCTCCTCCATACAAGTCAAATTACTTATATACGCTAGCAGCAAGAAAACACATTTTCTGAGTTGGAGCCAAAGTGGTAATTTTCAGGACAAAGCAGATCTTTATCTCCCTGATGGTGGGTTTTCTGTATGCTGAACATTACTGATAAGATGGAGACATCCAGTTTGTGTACCATTTAACTGAGAGCAATATATATATATATATATATATATATATATATATATACGAAATTATGTAGTTATGTGGAAATAAAATGCTGATCTCAGCATTCTTAGATAGCTGGTACCTTAAGGCTGTGTTGGTTTAACGATTTGGGTATGAGCATGAACACACACACACACACACAGAGAGAGAGAGAGAGAGAGAGAGATATCCTGCTGTCATTATGATATTCCACTAAAATCATCTGATGCCATTCGTCAGTTACAAGAAATGACATATCAATTTTTGATGTGACATCATTCTCTAATGACAGGCGACATCTAGTCACCATCCTCCGTTGCACTCCCACAATTATCCAGTGCTATATATTTATAATACTCACCACATATCGCTGCCGATGTGGATGGGTTCATAACTCAGTATCTCCGGTGCTGAAATGAAACCAAATACGATGTTCAATGTCACCAGAAAAAAATCTGCCGCCTTTAGCGGGCAAGATGATTAATGTGAAACTTTTTATTGACAGATGACAGTGGTATCATGTAGATCTGATACCATGATATGGATGCCTACAAAGCTTTGCAGAATTAAGAGTGTTGTCTCTCTGCATCGCCATAGCCAGTGACATCAAAGGAATAGTAATCTCTTGAAACTAACATTGATACATATGTACAATAAAACAGAATTAAGAGTTTTGTCTGCATCACAAGAAGAAAACATCTGGCGCCTTCACGGGGGGGGGGGGGATATTTAACGAAACATCTGACAGACAGTGGTATCATGGAGAATTGATCACATGATATGGATGTCTACAGCGGTGTGTACCAGTTCCTGTGCCATGGACAATGCGCAATGGTCTAATTTTATATTTGTTAATCATAAACACTTTGTCTCAAATGTGCACGAGAAGAATAAAACAATTATAGTTGAATGATATCATTTGTTATGCTTTCAACAGATTATCCAGGATTCCACACAGATGTTGTAAATGATTAGTTCTAGAGAACTGATAAAACAACGCCACACTCACCAACATAGTCTGGAGTACCAATAATATCCCTAACGTCATCTCCTGAGTTGATTGGACGGGCGAATCCCAAATCGCAGATCTTTACGTTGGACTTTGGCCCCGTTCCTGTCAGTAATATGTTCTGTGGCTGTGGAAATAGAACAAAATGGTTATGACATTTGCCAACATCTTCCTTGGCCACATCACAAGGATGAATCAAATCAGGATGATCATTCATCAGTGGTTACCCATCTACTGGATCTGGATCCAAACAACAACAACAACTGCTTCCAGAATAGGATGCGCAACATTAGAATCATCCACAGTAACAATGGAAGACATGCTAACAACCGAAGTCAAAGGGAACAACAGTTCAATTATTTCATGCAAAATTGTTCACGAATTTAAAAAAAACTAATTCTGCATTTTGCTGACGAGAGATGCAAACCGAAAGATTTATGATAGCCCGCCAGCACTTGAATCTCAGTCTATCAAACCGCTGTACCAGAAAAACACGACAATTATATATTAGTTAACATACAACAGATGCGCGTACCAATATGTACTGTGTCGTAAAAACGCACAAAACGCCGAATACACTGAATACGTCACACTCACAACCAACAAATTCATAAAAATAATTATGGACGGTCAGGTCAGCCACACCAAATACCAATAAAAAACTATGTGCTTTAATTATGATTTGTCCACCTGAATGGGAACTTTCCGGAAAGAAGCATGTTATTATTACCTTTTACCTTGACATCAAAGAACTCATAATCTCTTTAAACTAACATTGATACACACACACATATATATATATATATATATATATACACAATAAAGCTGACTTAAGATGAGTTTTGTCTCCTGATGAAATGCATTTGATTTGAATAACACAAAGGTATGTATGGATCCGAGTTTTGTCACCGACAAAATATTTCACATAACTTCACAGCAACAACAACAGTCTGTTTTTTGGGAGGACTTTTTTATTTTAATTCTGTTCACAAGCTCCGACAATTTTCAGTATTTAACGACAGCAGGTGGCGCTTTATGGGAGTGGACGCTTCAGGAGAAACACAGAAAATGTGATATGTTCTCATTAAAACGTGTGAGATCATGTAACATGACTCCCACGGACATCAACTCTACTTAGGTCGAAATAACCATTGGTATTTTACAACCTGAGTATTAAATGACCCATCTCTCCCTCTCTCTCTCTCTCTCTCAGATAGAAACATATACAAACACATTAGGTAGTGTGCGATTACATCCCAGCAACAATTTCAGAACCAGGGTGACACCTCTGACTGTAACTTATTGTGAAATTTCGACGGGTTAATGAAATGCGACATTCTGACTGACACATAAAATTAAATATTGGACTTATGATAATGTGGTATTCTGACTGTTAAGATACTGTGGCAATCCTATTGCAACACATAAGAAACATTCTGACTGTAACAAAGTGACCTTCTGACTGCAACAAAGTGACGATTTAATTGGGCAGGATTTCATTTAAAAATCATACACCAAAAAAAATACGAAGCACAAACGCCAGAGATAGCAAAAAAGAATGTGACTGCTGCACAAGTCAGTGACAAGAGCTAATATTTCCTGGTCACTGACAGCACCTGCTATTGAAGTCCCCCAATGCCGTATTGAATTGCCAAACAAAATTAGATTGGATGAATTGATGTCTGTCTCACTGAGTGTGAAAGGGTCTGTTGACCAGTAAGCCTCCTGCGTGGCTCGGATAATTATTCTAGTAACGGCAAAAATAAAACATTTAAGGAATGCCGTCAACCGTTGACCACATTCCAGTCTGATTGTAGCGCCGTGTACCATAAGGAAGTTACTGACAAGCAAGCCTCAAGACAAGGCAACATATTTATAATAATATTCTCACAGAACTGCTGATGCGTCTGTTGAATACACGATAACATTGTATGCAGCGAGCGAACTAAGTCGAAGCATGTTGGAGTTCTCCTAAAAACAGATGGTTCTAAAGGACATTTCAACGGTTGGGTAATACTAAAGACTGACAAAGATCGCTGACTAGGCAGCACTAAATACTGATTAATTAGTCAATGCCAGCCTCTGACAAATCTCACTGACTAACTAACATTAAATGAATCTGCGTCGAATACAGACAGTAGCAAAATTTGACACATACCAAAGACCTGACAATTTTAGACATCGACAGATGTCAATGGATGGGAAAAAATCATCGCTCACGAATGTGAACAGGTAAACAATTTTAAACACCGGAGATATGTTAATTACTAGGTAATAGTAAACACGGATATGCCAATGACAGGATAATACAAAACAGTGACAAATGTTAATTACTGAGTAACACTAAACACTGTAGATACTTAACTCCTACATAACTACATAGACTGGAAACACAATTGTGAGAACCTCCAGAGATAAACATATGTCTGAGTCTGGTATATGCTCCTTAATTTACTAACTGCGTCTTGTATGGGCTCAATTCACAGAGGACAATCGAGGCAATAGCTTACAATCAGGTGATCCGGGTATGTGTGCTTATTTGCACGTGTGCCCCAAAAATCTCGCTGAGGGCTAAGTCTTGTGTATTATAAGATAACATCTAGGTTATTATCCTTGTGAAGCCGAGAAAGATAGATAGATAGGGAGTGGAAGATAGAAAGATAGATAGATAGAGAGAGAGAGAATGAGATAGAGAGAGAGAGGTCATATCACTGAGAGCTGGCACTACCTTGATCAAACGTAACTCTATAGTGACTGCCATCCAGTATACATGTCAAATGTTACTACGGTATGACATAAACACACAAAACTGGCGCACAAAACAATGTGCAAAAACATAAATTAGACAAGGAAAGAGTGCTAAAAGCGCAAGAACATGGCCACAACAAACCAAAAACTGTGGCGCTGATAATGTTATTGTCCTAGGATTACCTGGTAATAAAGTGATAATACACATTATCTAGTGATGGTAGATAACATAATCTTGTATATCAATTAACCTCATGTCATGTTCTATCTGTGAAGCCGTCAAAATACTTAACAGAAGTGGACACGTACTGTGTAGACACATTTACAATGTTATGCATTTATTGATGGATGCATGTTATGCAAGAATGGATGATGCTGATGATGATAATTAAAAAAACAAGCCAAAATATCAAAAACACCACATTGGTGCCCAGGCTCGTTAAAGTGCCACTGAAGCAGATTATTATGTCTTTGCTGCTCGCGGCTGTCAACGTGAGAACCATTAATTAAACATGAACACAAACAGAACCGGCTCAACGTCTAGATGGAACGCCTTCAACATGAAGAGGAGTAAGACATCACTCCGGTTGAGGCGACGTCCCGCTTATGACAGGCATGGATGTCAGAGGAGGATGGCAGCCAGTAATTACTGACAGTCTGAAATAATGAACGTCTCTATCACCCGAAGCACGGCCGTCAGTCTGCGAGTCAGGTGTGCGCCAGGTATATGGCTGATGGACACCGACTATCTTGTACATACAATGGAAATATACAAATGACGATGCTGACAATGACATGGCCAGCTACTTCACAAACGGTAAACAATAATGAGAAACCGATGCCTCTGGATATGACCATTAGGACAATATTAGACGGTGATGGTCAAGTGATGATACAATGATGTGTCCACGATCGCTTAATGACGGCAATAGATCTGTCTGCGTCGTAGATATTCAGCACACTTGCGAGTGTAATGTGCTGGATGTGTGACGTAACCCGCTGGCGACTTGAGAAACAAGTCCACGATGACAGCCTAACAAAGGTGTCATTGTCTGCTTGTTGACAGTGTTTCATGATAATTAATACCCGGACTAAATATAGTACTATACAGACGCGTCTTATACCAGACACTGGATGAGAATAAATGCTATAAAGTCGGCTTGAGATCCACCTCAACAAATATAACAACGGTTCATAAATAAACACACACACACACACAATATATATATATATATATATATATATATATATATATATGAGAATCATTGGTCATTTGAATATTTAACCTCTAAGTTCAACCAAGTATAACCTTACAAATCATAGCAGGACCCTTTCCCAAACCCAACCCCCAACCTGCTGGTGACGTAACACACCTGACAGCAATAATATGAATTCTTGGACTGGCAATTTTCAATCTCTATGCCACACCACGACTCAGAAAAAAAGCTCCCAGTATAGTTTACTGGAGAAGTGTGTAGAATATTGCTTCATACAATGAAAACAGTGTGGCAATAACGCCAGTGTTTAAAATTTGTTGCCACATTTTAAGACCTCTGAAGACTTCGCGTGTTTTAAAACAACCCTGTCAATTAGAATAATGGCCATTTCTCACCAACTGTCATATTCCGTAGTCATGATGCTTCTGGACATGTTATAATAATAGCCCTATATCGTTTCTTTATTGACAACCTAGTTTATTGTATAAACTCTATTTTACACTTATGGCAATCCTGAGAGTTTTCTTGTGTATAAATCAATGCTAAACAATAACAACAATTAAACTAATAACTCAACAACTAATATTGTAAATTAAAGTTTTATTCTGATTACAAAGGCTCTTTAAAAATATTAGGTATACAATTTTCGGCACAATATATTAAAACTATTTTGACCGCTGGCTTATTTCACATATTAGCAATTTCTATTGACCTGAACTTCGGAGCTAATGACTGACGCCACCTGGTCCGAAAATCAGAAGGCACATCACTTTCAAGACTAGTTACAAAGGATCAAAAACAGATAACAATCCTGGGAGATATTGCGCGCGCGCGCCCACGCACGCATACACACGAACACACACACACACACAGAGAGAGAGAGAGAGAGAGAGAGTGGTGACTGCTCGGGACAAACCACTTCATCTTGGCAACCCGGTCTATTTCTATATTTTGTTACTAAATTATCGCACACTTGACAGACAACCAGTCACCACATTTGACCGAACTTACCACAGGTGGAAGGAAACAGGAACTACTTCCATTCTTAAAACCAATAAAACTGATAAGCACTTTTATCACCACAGCTTTCAGTCGAGGACGGGGCGTAAACAAATATGTCTAACTAACAGTAACACAGTTCGGTACCTTAACTGGTACCGAGTGTTTGTCTAGCAAAAGTTAAATATAACTCATATCAACACTTCAGGAAGTTAATCTGATTGGCTCACTGATGGTGTAGTGGATTAGAATACCAGATCACCATGGTTTGAATCTGCCTCCCCACTCTTCCTACTGATAATTCATGTATTCACCGATTGACTCAGATATAAGTAACTTAAACAGGTCATATGAAATGGATTAGTGTGGACATAGGTATGGTGAACTGGGTCTACCGCCCTGGGTCCAATGTGTGTGCGTGGCCCTGGGTGGATTAAGATCCGATGCAGGGAGTTGGTTAATCTAATTATAATGGTGTATCTTTGTGTGTGTGCGTGCGTGCGCGCCGGCGTGTGTCCCACAGTGGCTGGATTCTAGAGCAACTGGTAAATACAAACAGTAAATCCCTCCAGTGTATTGACAATGATGGCAAAAATGATTAGATATAGAATCTGTTAAGCAAGACGACAAACTAATTGAGGATGTACCATTGACAGACGACTGGATGATTTGCTTTGTTCAGCCTATAACAATGGATGAAACATTCCTCCCACGCACACATGGTATATCGAAATTACTCGGACGATCTGAAGGTCTCTTCGTGCATTGCCAAATGCACTGCAAAGCACCGAGAGTGCTACACGAGCTGCGGGTAGACCACAGTTACCATCACACAGAATACGGTGCACTAAAAATACCAGGTCTGATACTGTATCACATCTAATTATGAAATGTCATCTAGTATGATCCTCTTATCGCTTCATAATCACCCTATATAATCATATTTGTTGCCAATATTAGATGATATCTTACAACGACAATTAATTAGTGAGAGAAAAACTGACCAATATCAAATTAATCAATGATACAGTCCGTCCTAAAATCATCCAATCTCAAGGACAACATATCTGAATACATATTTATTCAAGGACAATAAAAACAATAACAAGTTTGTCACAAATCTCTAACAGCGCCAATATCAATAATAATAGCCCAGTGAATAGAGTGACCTACCAAAACAAAATTGTAGTTGCAATTTCAATCAGCAGATCTAGTTGAGCAAGATCAATTGTCCTGGATCGCAACACCACAGTCTGGTGCTCTGCATGTCCAATTTCAACCCAAAGAACCAAAACATCAACAGTTTATTCAAATTCAGCATTTGCACACCGTTATATTTTGTTGCAGTGACATTCTAAACGTTTTCTTCTGACTGACCCTTCCGAGGTGAGGCGTCTGTAAAACTATAACAGTGGAAACTTCTTTATGTTTTTTTTTCTTCGGGATGGGAGATGGGTTGACTGAATGATGGAGCGGTTTACTTAGGCTCCGGGGAGGGGGGTTGGTCACACGTGTGACACAGCACCGCAGTGTAACTTGAGGTTTTCAGAGCCCCTCTTTAACCGCTTTGTTATAGGACTGCCCAATGGAAGGGGGTGGGGAGGGGGGGGAATGAATACGGTCGCAAACCAAAGAAAACTCCTTAGAACAGCCGCACAACAACACACTGTGCGCCATGAATCAATATCTGTACTATACTGAACTGACACTATACCTACAGTAGGTGTGTCGGCAAGTCCCTCAACATCTTCATTATATAACCATTATCAATCCGAAATTATATCACCCCACTACGCCCAAACCCCAGAAGTAACCGACCTGAACCAAATGGATCTACACCTTTCGCTCATTACATATTTGCCTAATGACGGCAAACGTTTTCTTGCATATTTTCAGTGAATTTCAATTTGTGGTTTTGTGGTGTCCATGCCAACAAAATGTTCTAACTGAGTACTGATTTTTTCTGGCATTAGTTTTTCCAACGTACAGTAATTACTTGGCAATGATAAGGTTTTGTTAAACTGTTTAGACGCGCGCAGGTGAACATTTTGGGGCTGAAGCAGGAATTCCAACAAATTCTTGCGCACAAAAGTACAATGTTCTGTTAACAGATCCCGTACCATTTCCTGGCTACACCCAATGCCCTTGGATCTGTTTTTATTTGAATTATTCCATATCTGTTTTGCCGATACACGCGAGTGCGCTCATACACGTACTCTCCCATACGTGTGCGTGTTTGTGTGTGTTTGCTGGGGCTCTCCCCGACACATCGCCATCACAAAGACCAAGTTAAACAAACATTCCAGCCATTGTCCAGCTCGACCTTGATACTACAGTCAGCCCGGCCCGGCCCGGCCCGCTACCCGAGAAAGTTACTCAGAAGAGAATCTCTAACCAAACAGACGTTAACCTCCCGACGCGATGACAACAACTTGTTTAACATCGGCACAACTCCTGTCAAACACCATTACACCAAATACCCACATCAGACGACGACAACAAAACCTGATTGACATCGGCTACCGCGAAGTGTGCCTGCCAAAACTAGAACCTAACACTGTCACTGAACACACATCGCTGTACGGCGGAGATCAAACGAATATCCAGCTAAATAAAACTGGAGAAGAAAAAAAATCCACACACACAATACACTGTTCTCTCGGTATAGTGTAAACCTTCGCGTTGTGAACTTATGGGACTATAATGCAATCGGGTCACGGACCACCCCTCCATAATGTTGGCTGGCATGCATGCCTAGAGGGCGTGCTATTATGCAGTGTGACATTTTTGACCAGATTATTTAAAAAGTCCACACGCACGACCCGAAGAAAAATCGAACTGTGAAAACTTTCTACAGTGAGTTAGAACTAAATCATGCTAATTAGCAACGGTCTGGAAAACAAACCGCATTACATTAGCATTATCCCTCTATAATGACATAGCCATATCTGAAATTGCATTTTCTTATATAACTGCATAAACTCCCCCCCCCCACATATAATGAGAGACTGTACTACTATTAAGCCACTAACTCGATCCATAAGTACATTATCCCTCTACGTAATGCCACGTTCGTCTGTATAACGTAGCCAGCACTGATAACGTTGTACGCCTAACCCTCAAACACACACAGACCCCACAGATTCTGTATCATTGTTATAACGAGGGAGCACTGTCCTGACTTCTGTGAGGCCGCACAGCGTTCATCTGGCCAGAACAAAGCCCGCCATCGGAGGAGCTACAAACACGAGTCATGTAATAGCCAGTGGCCATGGCTCTTTATCAACTAATTGTAAATTACCTTGAGCATGACACGCTGACTGTCAACTGGTACATTATCTCCGACTTCTAAAGGCAACTATTTAACCTTGGCTTCGGAAACAATTTCAACCACTTCGTATTGATACGGAATCTAAAAATAATGCCATTTTTAAAGCGCTAATTAAAAATTCACCCTTAAACCTTTCTACTGTCTGGGTGCCTTACATTCAGGTTACGACGATACAGTACCCTCTGAATCACTCCCACATTATTACCACCAACACAATAACCAGATGATGAACTTTTCTATTGAATTGGTGATGGCACACGCACAGTCAGTCGGTAGACTGGTTGTTCGGAATGCAAGAAACTGTCCGTTCAAATCCTACCACGATCTTTCTCGTCACTGGTTGAATTCGGCATAGGTGACTCCCCCAGTGAGTGATATTCTGGATTATGCCTATTTAATATAAATGACAGCTGAAAGATGGGCAAGTTGGCACAATTGTTAATGGTCCATAAGCCGGGTGACGAAAGGAATGAGGTTCAGGGTGTTAAACTCTTAGCCTTACCACGGTGCTATAAGCTCTTAAGAGCAACCCAAAATGTAGACTACACTCTCATAACACGGGGACTGGAGCAATCAGAAGCACAAACAGTGACACAGCTGTGACAAAGGTCGGCAACTATCCCCCTCCCCCCAGCCCCACAACCGGGTTCACCAGTCACAGCTATCTTATAATAATGGCAAGATTTTTTCGCGTCTTCAACAAACTCTGTCAGTTATAATTAAAACGTTATCTCTGCCTTATGACGTAGCTCTGAGCAACAATGATAAGATAGATGCCCGGTGGTATTATCATCACACACAATGGACTGATAGAAAAGATGAAGAAAGCTTGATTATTAAATCCCTGGAGACGTTTGCCACCCTGAGAACGGCATCAATATATGTGGCTGTGGTCCTGGATCTGATCTAATTTAGGAGTTAGTAGACCGGGGGGGGGGGGATATTGCATGCTAGGGTTTAAAGAAAATAGTCTCATGGAATTTTATCTGTTAGAAAGTAACAACTGTTAACCCTCAACCAGTAGGTTTTGGTCCAAGTTTTCTTCGCATATACCGCTCCCCCCACACATACTGGGGGCTGCTGAGACGTTTCATGTCCCTATAACTAAATCGACTTCCTAATGAATCATCCAGATGCTGTAAGCAGGTTTCCGATTCTCTGCGTCAATATCTCTCTAACCGTCATATATATATATATATCTAACCGAATTCCAACACATACATTGTAGATCTGACAAGAAATCGAAGAACAAAAGCTGGCCATTCTTTGACAAACAAGAAATGAACCAAACACCTGGTCACATCTCAGGCATAGAACTCCCTCCATCAAAAGTCGGCAAATTATAATATATATATATATATATATATATATAACGTCATATCGTATCAAGACATCTAGCCACGACTGCAAGACATATAAACTGACACAGGAAACAGACACCATCAAGATCTTAATCTCTGCTAACATTGCTGACAGCGTCTACAGTCTCTCTCTCTCTCTCCTCGTATCTTATGTCACGTCTCACACAGTCTCAAAAATTATGGCCATCTTGACGTATGTGTATATGCGATAACCATTTTGTAAACCGATCCTCGATCAACATAGTAAGTCTACTGAAGGGAGAAGGGGGCTGTGAGCTTTTACGCGTTCTCTATACCAGTGACCTTATAACACGAGATGTTATGAGGTTATTGGATTGTTAACCGAGTAATTATTATGGAACGGGAGCTTTTTGTTTATATGACATATCTACGTGTGTTTGCTTTTCACACATAAAACAGCGGCTATACTCGGGCGCTGTTAACAGATGTCTTTCTCACCAACTTCGAGGTATGTTTCGTCTGAGGCATACAGCTGGAAGATGGTCAATTTTGGCCAAACAACATATTTACCTCAATAAGTATGACTCTCTTTTTCTCCACACACGCACACACACACACCTCTATCTATCTGTATGTACCAGTCTTCGCATTAGCATGTTAAAATAATGATAATATGTGATATTTATATAGTGCCCTATTCAGCTAGATAGCTGCTCTAATGCGCTTTACAATATTATTATACCTGACTAAGACCTGTGATCCTTGTCTGAGACAGAAAACAATATAATTGACCATTTTATTAAGAGTACTATACATAAGGACTACTGGATACTTTACGCATGTTTAAATTGATCGCTGGATTGGTATCTCTGACTACATCAAGGCATCTTGTACCACAATTACGATTTTTTTTTATATATCCAGGAACCGGTGCACCAGGTGAGTCTTAGCAGTGGTTAGGTAATGAATTAAGTAATTATATGAATGATCCCATTACAACGACTGCGCGCGCACCCCGCCCCCACACACGATTGCAATACACATGATGTCATATAGACATATCTATAAACGACATACAGACACAACAGGTCATCATTTCTAAACACACACACACACACACACACACACACACACAATATCACCCAAACATCACAGATCATCATGATAATAGTATGTAGTCATCAGAGCCACCTCACTCCATCCCGGTATCACATATAAACCACTCCTAATCTCAGTTAAGTCCGGTAAAGTACTCACTAGTAATGATGACCTCATCAGCCACAACTAGAACACTAGCCTCAGCAGCCGTTAACTAACAAACAAATTACTACGTCCAATCTCCCGTGATGGATGGCGGCGAGTACTCTACTTTTTTTAATCCCCATCTAATATGAACAATAAATGTTTTGTAATTTAGAAAACGTGAAGAAAAATCAAGCCATTACCCCAATTTTCCTATTAATTACAATGGCGAGTGTTAACATGGAGGTCTGACACTGACATCCCTGGGAAGGCATCAAATTATTAACACGTGGAAAAGTTGTGAGCGAGTGAGTCGGTTAGTGAGTGAGTGACAGTGTTAATTACTATACGCCGACTGACTGGTTGATTAGTTTGTTTAGCCTAGGCACACCTAAGAGATACGGTCGAGGGGCGACTCCTTGGGGAAACATTCCCCAACTACAGGTAAGATGAGCTGATTTTAAACCCACAACCCGGATGTTTGCAGCTCAAACTCTAACCACTGCGCTACCGGTACTTGTCGCACATTGGACACATGGCCATGGGGTATATCCCAGGAAATGAAATGATCAGATGTAACATCCCACAAGATACAGGGTGTGGAAAGTACATGGAATATGGACGGCAATGGACAGAAGATACCCTCTACGTACAGAGAAGAATATCACACAGATTAATAGAGAGTCCATTAGATCTACAGCTCGGATCAAGACAAACTACACAATTTCAGACCCCGAGACTAAATATGCTGAACATTAACAAAATCTCACCATCACCTAGAAAACTATCAAAGCTAATTATGTCATGGCAATTTATAATGTTATATAATTTTTGTTTAATTTTATCGAACTTTTCATCAGAGTTCAACAAATCAAGGTCATTTTCGGCTATGCGTTGCCCAAGAGAATGAAAACACACAAATCGTAAAGAAATAACAACGAGACTCTACGAACTTTAATGCTACCGCCCAATCCCCTTCTACAGAACAAGGCATGCATTTATGATCATCAACCGTGGCTTCACTTTTAGTATGCTTATGTCGCGTTGACACAATGCAACTTGTATACGGCATCACACAGAATGACAAGATGAATAGCACCCGTACATGGAAGGCACTGACCAACACCCATGTAGGCAGTCATAAAAATTGCGTTGTACGCCATAAGTCTGGGTGAAAATTGCGAACAAAAAGGTACAAATCCTTGCAGTATCGGTCACAAAGCTGGATTCGAATATGATTAGGCTGCTTAAGCCAAAAAATATATAAATAAACAATGAAAAATAAACTTATGGAAACTGTAACAAGTCATAAATTATCATTTCTTATAAATAGACAGGTGAAATGTCCCAGGCAATGTTTCAGCCATAATGACCGAAGTTTTGTGGTCTCCCACTGAGTTACTCAACAATTAACAAGTGTCATCAGTATTAACAAACTTAACAACAAGCTACCTGAACTACACAAGTGGCTTACGAGTGTACATTACATCACCCATACACACACACATATATATATATATATATGTGGAGAAAACCCATTTCTACAACTGACTAATAGCCTGTAGTCTGAGTGTGAAATGTAGCACGTATGTCATAATATATACCCTCAGCTGTCAATGTCAGAATATTGAGACTTATCTATTATATTAAGCATTGTAAAACAGTCACACCTTGAATACCTGATAAGGCTATAGTAATTAATCAGATAATGGATTTTTTTTGTTTTAGCACAGTCAGCGTGTGATGACTAATCTGATGATGACAAAGCAAAATCCCAGACCTTGAGTACGTCAGTCTATGATTAAGGCTGCTCTCACCACAAAATTTATCAATACCTGTTTTGGACATTTATATGAGCCCCCCCTTCTGTGTGTGTGTGTGTGTGTGTTGTGCATACGTGTGGTCACATGAACTGTTTATTGAATATTTTACAGTGGGTTGGTAAGACATTAAATGGCTCAGCATGAACAATCACTTCTCTTTAATGACACCTGATGAATCATCCAGAAGTTATTCTCACAATTCATGATTCCTTGTGCTGGTGCCTTAGCTCACACTGCTAACACACACACACACACACAATTATTAATCCATTACCACATTAATAGAGCATAAATACACTCGGCATATTTTCAAACCCAAAATGTAAGCCTTTTTAAAACTAATTTTCCCCACAAAAATTTAAAAAAAAAAAACGAAACAAAATTAGGTTATCAACATAACTTGATATGACCGATAACAGAGAACATAACAGAATACCCATCTGTTTAAACAGCCTTAAACCTATAGCACCACCAGTCTCTCTGACACAGAAACCACAACTGATAAACAGCGTGAACTACTTTTATTCTTTCCATAACAGAGCAGGCTAATTTTACACATCATTAAGAATACACCGACTTCTTTCCCCCGTCTTCACGCAGCTTTTCATAAATGCTAACTCTAAATCACGATGACATTAACATAAGGCGATGATCGAGTGACATTTATGGAAAGTGAGGCAGACAACATCGGTGGAAAATGGGAAGCTGACCGTAGTAGTTAAGTAGCAGCTGTAGTAGTTCAATAACAGCTCTAGTAGCTCAACAGCGGCTCGATACCAGAGTCTGAGTTAACATCTGTTGTTGATGAATTCATTGTACGATATCCGGTTTCATTCATTGATCAGTTGGTACATGGTAAGATATCCGGAAGACCGGATTCAATACGGTGACGTGTACGTTTAAGACTCGAGATAAGTTACTGACATGGATAAAATTATTTAATTTGACCTCATCAATTCTTTCTAATTATGCCGCCAACAATTGGAAATATTCCGAAAGGATGTACGGTCAACCACCCCCCCCCCCAACTAGACTGAATTGAGATGCTCGTGGCGAAGCTCTTTGCTGATGGATGAAACACTGGGTAGATATTGCTTGGATTCGATCACAAAATCTGGACCTGTAACCTGCACGGCACAGCTGTCTAACAAAGCGTTTTGGCACTTGTAAGATCATCGCCTAACAGAACAGTTGTTTGAAGAGGTACACCTGGTGAAGATTAGGCACAGCCATAGGACTTTTTCTCTCCTCAAACTACAACCAAAGGTCCTCCAAACATCTTCAGTGCCACCAGCTGCTATGATATTTGATCGGTGTCAGAACAATGTTCCCAAAGTTTCCACTGCGAACGAAAATAAACAATAGTCTCGAGACAGGATCAGAGATACTGACCTGAGAGCTGACCCGCTGAAAATGAAATCTGAACCAGAATTCCGGGGGGAGGATGCTTTATGAGAAACCTACTCTTCCAAGTTTATTATCACGCTAATAACACACACACACAATCCATGGTCCAACTGGATCTTCTGGAAGGGGAAACGTAAAATGTAGAGGGAACGGGCGACATTTAACAGGTAATATATCTTGACAAATAAACGTGCATTTTCAATTGTTTATTCAGTTTAAACACGCAACAATTATACACTTTCTATACCGGTACAAACACGAGACTGTAGGAGGTATTTTCACAGATTTGTGTGAACTCCGCTCGCGAGACAAGCCGCAGATACATCTCTGAGGTATGATAATTATTCGGTAAATCAGTGATAATCAGCAGTACTTAAAACGCTCCACAAAAATGTGACTCAGTACCTGATAAACTCATTCTATAACCTGTTTATTGTTAAGTTGGAACAAAACTAATAAATAGATGCGCCAGAAAGGAAACAATACGACGCCCTTAGCCTTCAAGACAACGAACAAAAGAACACCTGGAGGAGCAGGCCAACAACAACAACAACGAGACGACCCATTAATAATACGGTTATCGTCTAAAACTATGGTGATAAACGGGTAACAATAGACGCCAATGCGGCCCCCGAGTGCTCATCCTCCGTAATGGCAAACAATGGCCCGTCGAAGACTCGCCAAATAGCAGATACCTCGATGCGGCGAATCTTTACGAACATCATGTTATCACATCTCGCTGCAGCCGTACAATACAGCTGCGGCACAAAGGAGACGGACGTCTGGGTGGGGGGGGGGACGCGTCAGATGCCACCCCGGATAACGAATCAGCGACGACAATCGACACCGTGCCACGACTTCTTCCATCCATCATGTTATTGACTCGCGCGTATGACAACCGGTTATTACGGATATTGTTGTTAATATTATCATTATTACGGTGGGCTGTAAAACTCCGAAAAACGCCACACAACTTATTTACAGATCGGAGCAAACAGATAACCTCTACAGGGTGGTGAGGTGTTATCAGACATGGGACAACCCCTACCGACTCCTCCCCCCATAATATACTGAACATTATTATATAGAGGCGCCGTTTTTCATAATTCATCGTAACAATATCGCCATTTGCGCCAGAGATGGTATCATTTTTACCTTGCCATGCACTGATTGCCGACAAGAATTGATCACATCCACCTACTATTGTCCTTGCTCGTGTCTAAAACCGAGCCGAATGACGCAGAATTTTGCACAAAGCATCAAATTTCATAAGTCATAAGAGCAAAACTCGCACGATGACGGGAAAGGTAAGGTGGAATAAAAATACGTTATGGATGAAAACTTGTGAGTACCGACGAATCTCCCACCACCACCCAACACACTACATACACACTCGCAGCACAGCTCATGGATAACAATTATTAGTCATTTTACAAAACAATTTAATGGCCTGGATGATAACAGATCAGGCAGGCACACAACTATATCCTACGTAAACAAGCAGATTACTGAAAGTTGTGTATGTGTGTGTGCGTTTTAGAAGTATCTGAAACAGTGAAAGGATCCTGGCATTGATACCCCTGTATCACCATATTGAACTCTGAATTATTCATCAGGTAGATGCTGAAATCATATGCGTGTGCGCGCCCACTTACCACTGTGTGTATAACTATATATACATACATAAATTGTCATACATACAAGCATACTGCAAATGCACATAGGGACTTGAATACAACCACATAAGGACACACAAGGAGGGGGAGAGAATGAGACTGTTAGCTGCATTTATTCCATAACATGCTGAATCTTATCGTCACTAGCTTGTATTTATCATAGAGCCTGTAACCACCAATTATTTATATAAATATTTATATAAACTACTTCTTTTGGTCAGATATAGCAACAAACCACATCTCGGCACCATAAGCACCAATTATAACACACACACACACACACACTCTTCTCTCTCTAGCACTGAGCTATCTATGTATATAGTGTAAACTGCTGAAGTACTATTATTTAAATATATCTGTAATTATAGTGTGTGTCTAAACCTAGTCTCAAGTCTCATAAACAAATGGCTTCAAAGGAGGTATAACAACAACAACAACAACACCCACTGGCACAACAACAACAACAATAACAAGAGGGCAATGATCTCGGGGAAATATAATCGGAATAAAAACATCTGTTAGGCCATAGTTTAATAATTACCTCTCCAACGCTTAAATGCTTATCAGATGTAATGTTATATCAGACATGTCCAATAAACAAACAGTAATAATAAAAAACATGAACATTATCACAGAATCAGATGTGTGTGTGTGTGTGTGTGTGTAGTGGGGGATGATGACCTTAGCGAGAAGTTACGGAGATCTAGCCATGATGCATGATGTTAAGACACATGATAAAATGGAAGTTTAAAAAAAAAAAGTAAACACAAATGGTGCCTTTTCGGCTTACAGATTGTTCAGATATAACTAGTATAAACCACTATATTGAGAGTAATGATGAAAACCTGGAAAGGTATCACCACTTTAAGCCGCACAGAAACGGCATTGAAAATAAAGGGAGAGGGAAAATTTGGCGCAGTTCAGGGGTCAAATACAGTTTTATCTGCACACTCCAACCTGTTTCACGGTCAAAGCACATAACAAACGTATCGGTTTTATTATAGGCTGGTCACGGTAGGCAGGCAAGTTAAGGCCGTATGCAAATATGTGTAGTAAAAAAAAAATATCTACACGATCAAACTTCAAAGGGATTACCTGAACATTAAAGCTGGAAGAGTAAGTGAGTGAGTGAGTGAGTGAATGTTTTGTTATTAGCCTGGTCACATATTGGTTTGATTTGGCTTTTAGCCTTCGAGTGTTGGTCGCAGCTGGGAGAGGACTGCCAACAAATTCCACAAACACAGACATGTGCCAGATTCGAACCTACAACCTATGGACGTGGTGCGTGCAGTGTTCTAACCACAGTGCGCCATCAAAAAGCCGTGGCCACAACGAGGGGCAAATAGCTAAAAGACATACCCCAGAAAACAAGTAACAATTGGATTGGAACATTGAGCTGAATCTTTCGTAGATACTAGAAGATGACCAGTCCAAAACGAAACATTTCAGAAACGCTTCGATTCGATGGAAAATGTGGCCAACCGGTATTCAAACCAAACTGATCCTGCTGTTGCTTCGTGCTGCTTCACCAAGCTGTATAAACTATACACCTGTTCATACACCTGCTTCTTCTATTTACTATACCAACAGCTGTCAGACGAACAGATGTTGTGCGTCAAGTGTTGAACAATGGCTACTACGTACTGCCCAGTCAAATTATGCATATTTATCACAAACTGGCCATTACCGATAGACAAAACCAGGTAGAATAAACTGCTTCGAAAGCGCCAAACTGACAGCTAATATTAGTAATAGGAGATTAGAGAACACTTATTTCATCAAATTAGAATGCTTCTTCCATCCTTCCTCTTGTGTATTTAGCTGTTAAGTGTGAAGATAAATCTCAATAATGAGGGAATGAGGGCTGAATACTCTGATACTTATACGGCTCTTTATCGCCAAAGCAGCCGTATTCAGATTGCCACTCTGCAAATAGCTGGTAATGTGTGTGTGTGTGTATGTGTCCCTATGTAATATCAGACTACGCATAGACTTTTCCACACACAAACACACATTAACCAGTGAAAACTGTCAGTCCACAAAATCTGCCACAATAAAGCCAATACCCTGGACGGGAAAATATGCACGAATGATTCATCAATTGCTAAAAGTTGTTATAACTGTCATGGTCGTTGTTGAAGTTAACTAAAGGCACTAACCCGGCTTGGACACAAAGAGAGAGCCAGCCAGACGCCTAGGTATATAGTCTAACTACCACACCCTACATAATAACATACACCATTATGTGGGTTAATACCTAAGGCCATATGACAAGCCCTATTAATATATATATATATATATATGTGTGTGTGTGTGTGTGTGTGGTGTATAGAATGCAAGGCACACACACACAACACTAGTATGAGTGATTACGAAATCAGTGAAGTGTGTCCAGATCTCTTGAGATCACATCAATAAATTAATTATAACTGAACTCGTTTATTAACTCGATGATGATGATGATATTACTGGAAAGCCCATCAACATTGTCAGACAAAACCAAGAAATACGCAAGTGCAGACGAATAGGGAGGAAAACGCCGCTAGCATGCATGCCAACATACCTAGTCAATACTGTAGGCTGGAGATATATTAAAGAACACCTGGTGGTAGCCATGCGTAGAAATGAGATACGACATCAACAATCATTCAGGAAGCCCTGAAAACATCTTATGGACAGGAAGTCAATATTTACCAACGCCGCAAATATAAACCATAAATAATGGGAGTTGTGAGCTGTTTGGCGAAATTTCTGATAACAGAAATAACCGGGTCAGAAACTGGCCCAGATATAGTGCCCAGAAGGCTGGTCATAAAAAAATTTTGGGACAGATCGATAATTGGTCAATGAGCAGTTTACTACGTTTTATAATTAACTGAGTGAATGTGAGAGTGTAAGTTACTCCCGGTGATGAAATTAATGTTTTGGAAGTCGGCAGCCAGTGATGTATTTAGAAAAGGAATGAATGGGAGGCAGAGAGAGAGAGAGAGAAAAAGAGAGGGACTTTAAAAATCGCCAATTCCAAGAGTGCACCTGATAAACAGTGTTAAACAAAATTGATAAGCTAACTAACTATCCAAATAGCGGATGTTGTCGCCAAACATTTGGCAGATATTCGCCAAAAATGGAGACAAAAAAAAACCCGAGCTGAGATGACAAAAAATGACCGTTCTCCTGTTTACCATAGCAAGATATCAGTCTGACGTGTAAACATCCGACTGATTTAAGCTGGTTCTGTAAACAGCAACAAACAGAGAGAAGTTTGTTAATAGTTGCGTTAACGCCCCAAAAAACCTATCTCTAAATGCTGATATCAATAGATTTATTACAGCCAATTAAAGAACGTCGTTTCCACTGCTAAACAACAACCTGGCAAATAGGTCAACTACGGCTGGATAAAGCATCCTTCGGCTCTTTGCCAGTGATGGTCGGAGTAATGTTTGACTTGCAAGACTCCATGGATGGATATTGTCTAATATCGGATGTTTGCAGGCCATAAAAGCCCTGAATGGAGGTATATTTTATTATTTGGTAAACTATATACAAACATACAAAAAAAACGACAGATAAACGATTGGAGAGAGAAAAACCAGAGAGAAAGATACCGACCTTTATGTCAAGATGGACTATGCTGTGTTCATGTAGAAAGAGAACACCTTCCAGTATCTGCCGTAACAGTCTACACGTTTCCTTTTCGTCACAACTTTCATCAATAACAACTCTCTGGAATAGTTCCCCGCCTTCAGCACTGCAACGCAACAAACATTTTTATTAATATTTAACTGTAATATTCATATTTTAGTAGCTATAACAACATCATCATTAGAGGAAAGCATAATCACTCATATTATTACAATGATGTCACAACAATATGTGTGCTGAAAGTACAGTACCATCAACAGTTACATTCAAACGCAACACTCATCATCGTTAGTTTTATGGAAGTGTAGATTTCAGTGTGAGTACATTTTGCTATCTCAGAATTCCTTCTAATTTAAGGTAGTGTTAACCAGATTATGACAAAGTAATCTCTGTCTCTCTCTCCCTGGAGATGTGAATTGAACAGCGTCATATATATATATATATATCTAAAACATCTGATTGGATTATCCGTGATGATACAATTACTATCATGTGGACCAAAAAAATAATAATCTAACTACTAGTAAAGTAGTATTAGCTATAACCAATCTTATAACTCCAACCCTAAACATGACCCCTAATTTAACTAAACCCTATTACCTGTGGGGCCGACTATGGGAAGAGGTACCCTTCAGTTCAAGAATGAAGCACAAAAAATTACCCACCCCAAACCCTTGGCAAACGCTTCAACCAACTGTCTGCACCAACAAACAATACAGTTAAGTGGCTAGCATTCTGCCCACAGCTCACTATAACAGATACACATAATTAACGCTACAGGACACATTAGTAATTGGCTGCTCAACTAGTAGCACATTCTTACAAAGCCACCAAAACATCTCCTAACCCAGGACAATCTAAACAGGGCTACATATTCTAGTTAGAGCACATCAAGCATCCACTGACAGAATAAACAAAAACCTGGGGCTGGCTGACATTAATAAAATACCACTTTGATGGGAATACATCTATCAATCAGAGGAAGCAATCTGCCCAAGAAAATGGTACAGTTCAGCTTTACAATCTTGCATCTCAATGCTGATTCCGGCCAGGTGTATGTTTGTGCGCGCGCCTGTGTGTTTTTAGCTAGTACCCTAATTTTATTTCACACTTTGCCCTCAACTGTATACACTGCCATAAATGTCCTAACGGGTAGACGCAATTTGGACAAGTTAACTGTCTTTCACAGGCGTTTCAATCTCTTCAAGACTGTTATCCGAAAGGGATGAAACGCTACCATTAATGACGCATATAATTATTACTATTAATTTATTACCAAACCATGACTATCCACGCCTCCTCGCAGGCGGTGGCCGACCCAGACAGAACCCAAACCATTGTATTACCAGTATATCCTTGACAGATATAACTTATCATACTGTGTCTATTAAGGATTCCGTTACACCGTAGGACCTAAAGAATCCTTTGTCCAGTCTAAGGGATACCCATTATATTAGTTTATTACCAATTCCACCCAAGAGCATGGACAGATCACAGTTTTTATGGCTTCGTACTCGCAGTCTTCGAGGTCACAGGAGCTGGTCGTCATAGAAGTGCGCAGATGGTACAGATTTTATTGCGTTATTGGGTATTATTATATACACAGTTTCCTGAAATCTACGTCATATCTTTCTGCCTAAAGTTGGTTAGGATTTATCATTGAAGATCCACAGCTTATGCTAAGTAGGTAAACTAACTATGAAACATGACAGAACATATACCTATACACGTGCCCGCGCATCTATTATATATAATTGTGTGTGTGTGTGTGTGAACAGAATGCATAAAACCACCAATGCTGGGCTAAGCCAAAGCAATGCCATTTAACATATCTTCACCACTATAAAGCAGTTCATTTTAAGTTTGATTACCTGCAGGTTACTTCAAAATCCAAACTCTTCACGCTTCACAAAATACAAGGCCTCAACACACACACAGAGAGAGAGAGAGAGAGAGAGAGAGAAGCAGCCTAGCTCTGCAACCCAGAGAAAGAGCCTAGACTTCAACACAAATTTATTCTCTCAAGAGGCCAAAGACATTATATACTGCCATGACCTGGAGGGGTCAGCTTATTGTTGATGACACAGATCTCTCTCTCTCTCTCAGCAACCGGGCAGGGTGGGGCTTCTAACAGCCAAGATTCCATGACCAGACACAAATAACTGAACAAAACATTCACTGTGGTTGTACCTCTTAACTAGACAACAATAAGGCTGTCACTTGGCCGCTAGTCAGTTAGGACCAGTATACGGAAAAGCTAAAAACAAGCGGCTACCTTAATGAACACACACACACACACACACACAATGAATCTGAGCTCTAGGCTGATCATACTGTTTCGATCGGTGAACTATCAGATGCACCACCCTTTAACCTTTCACTCGTTCTCTAGTCCAGGTATCGTTACTAAAATAAATGCGTTATTATTTCAGAGATGGATTCTCTTGGATTAAACACCAAACAGAAGGATTACGTTCTCCAGACAGATGATGTTGCGGAGGTATTATGGGCCACTAATCTGAAAGTCCTTAGAACAGAGAACACGTTTGGCATCTTACGTCAGCTTGTGTAAATTTTGAAATAAAAATATGAGAAAGTGATTAAAGTTTTCATCATCAAACTGGCTTCAGGTGCGTTTAGTCTCGGCGAAGTCACACCTGGGACATCCCATAAACTTGAGTATGCCAAGGAGTCATATTTGAAATGACAACCTGGAGGTTTGTAGCGTCGATCTCCACCTACTGCGTCATCTGGATGACTCGTAAATATTTATATGGTCTAAAACACGTCATATTATGAGTAACATTTTATTGCTTCATGTGATATATATATATATATATATATATATATATATAGAAAGAGAGAGTCTTTGATGATAACCCATGACTAGGCTGGATAACCTTCAGATTATGATAATCCAAAATAATGAAAACAATCGGATTAAGAACAATTTCTGTGAACGCTAAGATAAACAAACAGCTTTTTAGCACTAAATTGGTCAATAAACTATTGGTCAACAAACAACTGGTCATCACATTAGAAGTTCTGCAGCTTGTACGAGTGAACAATAAGATTCTTCACTAATAATTCTCAGAAATAGACATACCACGAATTGCTTTCAAGCCATCGTCCGCTGTTTTTCGGGAGGGGGGGGGCGAATTCGGGCTGTTAAGGAGCGAGCCACAATAATAAAATGAAGCACGCAGTTCTAACATAATCTGATACGAGTAGGGCTCCGTAAAAAAACAAATGACAAGTTTAAGTGCTCCGTAACACTCTGCTGTAAGCCGACATACCAACCATCAGACGACAGACAGCGGTTGTTAACACCCAGACCAAGATCCGACCTGACAATTAATACGAATACGGTGAAAGATTGGTCACGACACGATTTAGCCGAACCGGCGCAATGGTTATCAACAAAGATTACGCCACAACGAGTAGAGTCTCCGTTATGGTACTTAGCTGTCTACTTCTGGGACGCCATCAACGTCGACAACACGAATTATTCCGGATCCACGATCAAAGGTAATACAAAAGATTCCTTGTTCGCTAGCGCGGGGCGAATAATGTCGGAGCGGTGACTTTCGGCAAGGGGAAAAACGAGGCCAAACCCCGAGAAAGGAGTTCGGACTAAATGGGCCACAAAACTGGGACCCTCGAAACTAATTGCCCCTGCGCAACCAACCCCCGTCTGACAAATGTTTATAATTTGAGAGAAGCTCAGACGGTTGGCACCAAGCTGACAGTGATAGCGCGGTGGAGACGTCGAGATCTGTCACAAGCCGAGTGAAATATGGCAAAAATGTCGAGGAACTACGGGCTGGCCGTGATAAGACTTGACACAGTCCCACGTTCACAGCCGCATCTCATCCGAGACGACAACACGCCGCGTATTGCAGCAGATAGCATCGGCACACTGCAGCCTATAATATAAATGAGCACGTCACTGTCGGAAGTGAGCAAAGTACACTGGAATAACAGTTACCAATAATTGGTAACAGACACGAATAGAAAAATGACTGCTTAATTGTTTTTAATAAAATTAGTGTAAATTGACCTACTACGGACACATCCGCAACTGTTACATAACTATTAATTAATTACTATGAAATAATAAAGTTCGAGGATGAACATTAAACACTTCCTGGTTGTGTGTGTATGGTGCGTAAGAAAGGGAACCTCTTCTGCTAACAAAGTAATGTCAATAGATCGGTTAAATTTGTTTCTGTGATGTGTTCCATTATCCGTTCGTACTGTGTGTGTGCGTTCTGACAGTAAGTGAAAAAGCGCTACAAACGGTTATATCTGGATATTTCATCAGGGAACTTATTTTGTATAAGTGTCCGTATGTGTGTGAGTGGGGGGGGGGCATCTTTAAAAGACAAGTTCTTTTAAAACTCAAACATCATGTGCTCAAGGACCTGTAGGACATGGAAACTCCTAAGGCATTTAGTCACAGTCACAAGTTTTACAATTAACACAGAGAGAGAGAGAGATTCAGTGTAATAAAATATGTTAACTTACTATTCAGTAACAATGATTATCTCGTGGACCGTCTCAAACACTTCTATCATGTTGATCAGTCGCGGATGGATGGCCGCTATTTCTAACATCTTGATCTCCTTTAATATCTCGGCACGACAATCCTTGCCTTTCCTCCGTTTGCGCAGGAACTTGGCAGCGTATTTTATTCCAGTTGTTTTGTGGTGACATTTTTTGACAACCGCAAACTTTCCTCTGTAGGTAGAAAACAGTAACAAAAGGTGAGATGACAACAATTGGTTCGTTCATCAACATTTCTGTTGTTGTTTGAACATAGCATTTCATCCATCATTCATCTGAAAAGCGTTGATGTTGACATCTCATCCAAGCCTTTATTCATCACACGCTTTATGCTCAGATGGCTTACGGTTTTACATTTTGTAATCATGTAATTTCTATAAGAACTCTAATATGATGTTTGTGAAAATGTGACGCTGTTTCAAAAAGACAACATCCACAACCGTTCTTGGTCTGTTGCATGTATTTAACAATAGCTGTTTAAAACATGGATTGTGGGGAAAATCATTGCTATCCCTTCCTAGTAAAAATACCTGACATAGATAAATCACGAGAGTAAATAACTTAACGAAATGTTTAGATACACTTTATTCGCACTGCAGGTACTGTGAATTTTCTTTACATCGTTACTCTTAGAAACCGTCTAAACCGATGCATTAACTGCACATCATCTTCCTGTCTAGTGATGCATAATTATGAAACTTCACGAGACAAACTTTATACAAGCGAGCAGTTACACAGATAATTTAGTGTTAGGCATTTTTACACCAATACATGACATTAGAAGAAAACGAACAAATACCGACACTAAGATGTGATAGCAATTCCCATACAGACTTCCAACAAAATTAAAACTCCGGACAAAACGTCAGCTGACATCCGCTGAATGTTCAGAGTAAACAGACAGCTTTGATAGTAAACAAACGCTTTGATGGGCCGAACTGTCCCGAACATGATCTACCTAATGATGTGGCTAAAGGCAAAATCGTTTTTGCCAAAAGTGACTGTATGAGAGGTCAGTTTGAGAACCCGTTTTAGCCAGGATAGTAGCAGAAATTGGTTTCTCGAGAAGAAACGGGCAGATAAAAGGTTACTTAGTATATTCGCTATAGTACAAGATGGAAATATGTGCATGCAGACAATTTGCAAAGGTGTGTTAAAGGCTGCTTATTAACTATTATTAACTGCTCAAGTCAACGGTCCAGCTTTAAATCAATTTAAGTTGTCTCAGAACTCAAGACAGGCCACACAAGATTCTGTCCAACACACACACAGAGACAGAGAGAGAACATATAGTGACTCCATCAGGACTTAATCATATCATGAGACAAATGCATATTTAAAACTCACCTAAACACATTATTAGTTCACACATTACAAATCAACTTCTTTGTGTATACAACACACACATATATGTATATTATATATATGGATCACCGTGGCTTAGTGGTGAATGGAAGACGACAAACCAGGAGTACTGAGTACTCCTACTAGTTTTTCATTAAATGACTATACATGACGATGAACAAAACAAACTCTTCGGACAGGTGAGATAATTTATGTAAAGTCCTTAAAGAAACAAATCTGGTTTTCAGCTGTAAATTTAAGTGAACCTGATGCAAACATAACGCATATATAAAAAACCTAAAAGTTAAACAGGTGATAACTTCACACTAATTCAATATTGGCGACATCTTATAAACATACCTCTAACACGAAAAAGATTTACACTCCACTACCCTGTCCGCAAGTATTGACAAGACAACTCAAGGTCTCCAACCCATAATTCCACCCCAATCCACCACTGGTAAATTATACCAACGACAAACAGTAAATAATTTGACTGGCAACATGAGTTTCAATGGACACTGAATATTTGGTACTGTTTATAATTAAACGTTATTCTCATCTGTGAGACTCAACAGATAAATTATATTAGGTCGGCGAAAGCTACTCAAATCCCTGGATAGACTACGTCATGGTATTACCATTAATAAACAGTAATAATAAACAACCTCGATGTATATTGTGACTCCTGGAGAATGCCTTTATTCTGTTCAGCACAGACATGAGACAAACCACAGGCATGCAAGTTTAGAGCAATCACCCAAACATGTGACAATGTTTACTGATCAGATTACACCTGCAGCAGCTAAGATAAGACATGCGACAGATATGTTATCGAGTGGCCACACAATAAGTACTCATAACCTGTTCACCGGAATATCGGTCTTCCCAAAGCAATCAGTCTACAACGTAGGGCCTACGTCATCGTACCAGGCATGCGAACTGGGTGCAAAGATATAGGAACGGCAAGCTGTCAGGTGTCCCAGGTAAAACTCGGTCAATAACATTTCGTGCCGGCTTACTAACATATGCGAGCAAAGATATCACACTAAGCCACTGACATGTCTCTGGTCACACAGAGGTCCACATTGGGACGTTACCAAAAAACGCACGATCTCCCTCAATTATTCAACAGCCAGTGGACTCTAATTGGTAAACACATAACCTCACAGCTGGTTTGTAATATTTCTGAACTTATTTACATTACATGGGCGGGGTTCTTCGCCAACGGAACTAAACCAAATGGCAAACAATCACTGGAGCGAATGTTTGTGAACCGAAGGTGCCCGGAATGATCGTGAGACTCCTGCCTACCGTCTCCAAGTAAATGTTTGCTCACCAAACACAAGAACCCTGGATCTGACATATGATTGAGTACTTGTATGGCTGACAAATCAGTGTCGTTTAATCACAGCAACATCGCAATAAAACTAGAACTGCTCAACTTTCTGCACCTTAATATACCGGAAGGCTACTCGGCTATTATGCACGTGGCTCATTAACACGATTAACAAATTCAATTTCAGAAAACAATTATATGCAATTCAATGGTTTGTTCCAGAAACTGCAAACATAATCCAAAGAACTGCAGGCCGGAAATCTGCCTCGCACACACAAGCCTATGGACACACATGATTACTAACTAACTACAAACGACTCGCTTCATAAATACTGATCAATTCACTTCAACAAAGGGTCAATGATTCTGATTCTCGGGTTTCTGAAGTCAATTATAGATCATTGTGGGTCTGCCATGCTGGTGGGATATTACCTGCAATACTGACTAGATCGTGCTGATTATTGTTCTACTGAAGACCGGCAGGTGATGCCGGTACGAGCAGTATAATTGTGAGTATCAGTTACTGTTGGTTGTCACATAAATGGTTAAGTGGGATGGTTATATAACAGTTGTTAGCCAACTAGCAACATCAATCCTGAATGGATAATCTACACCGCTCAATTTAATGTCATACATACTCATAAAACCAGTAAATCCCCAGAACAACTTATGCCGCCATCTATCAATCTGCCTACAACCCATATAATTCATCTATTTTATTATCATATTTCATAGTCGTCTGTGAAAACCTGAGATGCTCTAAACACCGATGCTAGCAGCTGTCTCATGACACAGAATGACAAACCTGTGGGCTTTATAACACTGACTTGATCATTCAGCTAGTTTCAGTCAAGGTCTATCTTAGACTGGCAAAACCCTCTGTGAAGGCAGAGTTGTTTGAATTAATCACAAACAAAAATCATACAATTTGATTTTTTATTATGTTTCATTTGATTTTTATTATTATTGCATTAAAAATCAATTGTTATTTATGCGGGATAATTATTTTTACATAATTTAATTGCAATTAAATTTAAACACCATGTAGTCTTAACAATTGATACAGTTCAGTGACAATTCCCCCAACTCAATTGTTGGGATGATCTTGGGGTATCAACACAACAGCAAGTGTCAAGAGAAGCCACTGTTTCAATATTCACTGTTATAATATATCAGCTTAAGCAAGGTTAAATAAATGTTGAAATGGACTTTAAATCAATAGTTCATTTAATATTATTATCAGATATGTGCTATTCATGTGGCATCTCTACCCTTCATAGCAGAACACATAAAATGCTACCATTATGAATTGATAGCAGTTGGGAACCTCCATCATACATGGGGTCAATTCCATTTTGTCAATTCCACATCAAATTTATGAATTCCAATTCCGTTTTTACAGCCTTTATTTTACCAGAAGTAGGTACTCTGAGTATCTACTTCGAATACCTACTCCAGAGTAGTTTATATTCCAGGTAGGATGGTCATGGAAGAAATATTTCTGAATTAAAAAATTAAATAGTAAATTAATTTGTGGATTTAAATTTCTTTTGTAGGAAACTTCAATTACAAATTTATCAATTCCATTTTTTTAAACAATCAATTCCAAAATTGGATTTGACCAACAATTCCAATTCTGGAATGGAATTGACCTCCATGTTAACCTAGATCTATAGTAGTTGATATCAAATGCTGGCCAAGCTTTGTTCAAAGGATGTTTCATCTTTCATTACCAATGAAGGTTGCTTACCCTACAAAAGTGGCTGTACAACAGCAATACTCAAGTATTCATACATGTAGGTACAAACATGGCACTTTAAGCTGATAGTTTACAAATGAGGGTTTACCAATTAAAGCAATGCCAATTTACATACAGAACTTTGAATTTGAAACATGACTGTTAGTGTTATGTTGAACAAATTAATAAACAAGTCTTAAAATGAAGAACCGTCTGGAGCGATAACACACATTTTGATGGATGTGTATACCATTCTCCAAAGTGTATCATTTCTGATATCACTATGTTTACCTCAGTAAAACTAGCATCACTTGAAGTTTAACTTAGTTAAAGGAAGTGCAGTATAATTTAAGTCTCAATCATGCAAATATCTACTCGTAATGTTTTAATAGTATCATCATGATGAAGTTGATACTGATTAGTGATGCATATATGTACAAGTTAAATTATGACAATTGACATGCCTGGTAAATTCTAGCTTTTAAATCAAACAGACATGATGACATTTAAGAAAGAAGCTAATTGCAGGTTTAACATCAAACACAAGCAATAAAGGGCAAACACAAAGCAATTAGTACCAAACTAAGACCTTTACAATATGCTTAGCACTATGGGCCTTTTGACATTTATATCCCTTGCTTTGTCATCCTGCATGATCAGGATCACGTGCTAACAGAGTCGTTATTGAATATGGTATCTATTAAGAATGACAAATCTAACCATTTGATTAAATACTGAACAGTTATAAACTAGTTTAGCCAAATTTAGCAGGTTTACATGGTTCCCACAGCCAAAGAAATATTATTTTCCAGGACAAAGTATACAAGATATGTGTGGAAAAGCATATCATATTTATTCAATGTATAATGGATTATTTACATTTTTATGGTACAGCCCCCATCTCACCCCAAATTTTAACTAACATAGGATATCAAGAATATGTACTGGTACTCTTTTTCTTGTACAATCGAAATTTTCTTCTACAGGCAAAATGTTTATTCACGAGTTTTTTATTCTAAGTGGATGTTTTCCAGGACATTTACAGATTTTCCAGGATGCATGAGAACCCTGGTTTAATCTGCCAAGGAGTGGTGAGCACCCATCTTCCAAATATGGGCACATAACAAAATATTTGAATCAGATTGCACATTTGTGAGTGTTCTATCAATTCTTACCTTCCAATTTCTTTTTCAACCATGTAATGATCTGTAAATGGATCAGTTTGTATTCGCACACCATTATTTTCTGAATTATCCAACCTGATGTTCTCCTCATTCTGATAAATACAATCAGTTGTCTCGACACTGAGTGGACAGTTTTTTGGCCTTGTGACATTCTGATTCAGTCCGTTAGGTGTTGATGTAGAGAGCTGTTTACCACTGGTTCGAGTGAAATTCACCTTTTGGTATGAACAACTTTGACTAGAAACATCAGGGCAAGAGTTTGAGTCTTGATTGACTTTGGCAATGTGAGACGGTTGGTGGTCATGAATGTGGCGAGTATCCTCAACATTCTCGCTACACACCATGGTTGCAAGATTGCTGCTGTCGAGAAGATCTGTGTTCTCTAGACTCCGGAATGGAAGTGAATGTCGCTGGCAGCGGAGGTTGGGAGACTGCGCTGCAGTAGATTTTAACAGAACAGTGCAATTGGCCTTAGAACTTTCACTAAGAAATGGATTTCCTCTACTCTCTGAAAAAAATAATATAAATCAGTAAATAATTATCAATGTTGTTAGCAAGAATGAAAACATCAACTGCTAATACTATTCATAAGAACATAAATAAACTTCCTTGGACGAGGTTACCATTCACAGAACTCGCAAGTGATCAGATTTAAATGGCATTTGAAAATATATGCGTAACAGTACATACTGATTCACATAAAGAGAAATCATGTATATAAATAACTGAGATGACAATGTGTTCACGTACTGAAATAGCTACTCTAGATCAGTAGCCGATCAACGCATGAAAGAATATCTGACATCAGCCTGACCGAGTAAACACGAGTACGGCATGTGAGTAAACAATGATGGTAAACAACCTACCGTGGCCGTGTAACTAGCTAACAAAAACTCAATCACCAAGACCGTATGAAGTTTGAAGATGTAATTCGATCTTCAACAAATAACGATCATTACACCAAATAAGTGACATATCAACCATATTAAAGGCATGCTTGACACTGAAATTCACAATCACATGCCAAATGACATGTCTGATGATGTCACATTATCCTTACCTAGTCTTAGATTAGATCTAACCCGGACTTAACTTCTTAAGTTAGAGTTAAAACAAATTAAAACCAGTCCAGAGCATATAATATATCTAGGCCTGCCCTAATACAAAAATAGCTAATCGAAAATACTTTACCATCATTTAACATATCGCGGATTATACACGCGCATAACAACGGCCAGTAATGAGATACACAGACGTAAACTCGAGTGGTGTGTATGTATGTGAGACAACTGACAAGCAATCCGTTCACTTTTGTTCAGAGGCGAGCGAAAATAGAGAAGAAACACCCACATTACAAAATCCATAGGCTTGCTTTCTAAACGAAATAAACACACATATAACGTGCCCTATACACATACATACCAATAAGCTCCATCTATGTTATCAACATTATCCTTCTGGATGCACATTACTCTTATATATGTACGAGGAAATGGGTAATTCCGCTTAACAGCCAACAAGAACACGTAATATCCTTACTTCCACTTGTCTAAGCGCCCGTTCTAACTTTGTCACATTCTTTTACTAGACTGCCCGGTTTCGTGATTCTTGGTGACAACACTTAATTAGCATTTGCATTCAGCTATTGTTCTTGTTGTTGTCGAAACAAAGAACTGAATTGATTCTTTTTGTTGGCATTCTCTTAACTCAAATGCCACTTCACAATTTGCAAACTACATAATAAGGAGAGAAGTTTATTTGAAGCCTCTTGAAGTATTAGACGCCTAGAGACCGACTGAATTCAATCAGCCAATCAGCGTCGTGCATTAAGTTACGCTCCAATCGGGGCGCATGATAAATAATGACTGGCGACTGGTAATGAATTGCAATCAGCGAAGGTTTAGGCGTAATTCACTAATTGTACACCTTAGTGTAACCAGAAAGGTAATTACCCGAAGACAATAGGTTGTAATAACCCTTTGTATTACGATTAAGAAGACAATTCAGAAAAGGCATTATGCTAACAATTCATTTTAACGTAGCATTAAGTATAGATATTATAATTATGATCATATGATGCTCAGAATCAGCAACATATATTATGTGTATCAGTTTACAATAGATAGAATTGTAGGTTTATAAGATGCAATGAAATTTAAAATTGTTTCAGGTGTTCAATATTTTGTAATCAAAAGAAGAACATAATCATATAATAGTTAAAATAATACTGAAAGTAGCCAGAGAGCGGTGTTTGGATCAAATTAATATTGATAAGTCCAATTTCCAAGAGATTCACAGGGGGAAAAATCGACCCGTTGCTGTAAAATATACTATGATTATCAGGAGAATGAATATAGTTACGTACTAATTAAGCACCATTCAAATTATTAAAATAATATAAAATAAATTAATTAAAAGCACACCCAAATACTATATGAGAAGTGACAATTTAGGTTACGTGCGTGCGTGCGTGCCTACGTGTGCACGCGCGCGCGCGTATGTTATCCCCCAAATAGCGTACAGCTCACCAAACATAATAATACCCCGATCACTTACCACTGTCATAGCTGTGTCTATTTTAATACGAATGATATGAGCGAAGGTTATTTATTTTCTATGAGACAACTTATGCAGAGTTGAAGCCGTCATAGCTGTTCTTAGTCATAACGCTTCATTTACAATATCTAAAACAATCATAATGCTTCTTTCCATTTAAGCTGGTGTAATAGTTCAAGTATCCGATGTAGTCTACCCCTTCATTAACATCTGGACAGGTGGAATATATTTTATCTTAGTACGGACATTTAAAAGACAAAGACATTGTGTCACAACGCGCTATGCAGTGGTGCTTTTTTAGTCTTTGGAATTCACTCCCTGAACATGTAAGTCATCAAATTGGATAGTTTCTTTCCGTCACTATTTGAAAACTCACCTTTTCAGACTTGCTTATCCATCCTAAGTCTCCACCCCATCTGATCAGTTGTTGATAAAATTTGCATTGTACCTGGACTATGAGTTTGCCCAACCCCTGTACTAGGTGCGCAACTGAACTCGATTCTTTAGGAGGATATTGGCGCAATAGAAATTTTGTAATTATTATTATTATTATTGTTGTTGTTGTCTCTTCGGTCCAGCTGTCAAAACTAACCAACTTATGGTCAATATAGAAGAACCAATTGAATCATGCTAGATATTTGCATTTGTGCATTTAATACAATATGACGCCTACTTAGCAGTGAACAACTGTGCGCGTTCGAACCTATAAACGCATACACCGTTACACATAGTCAACGCATAATGTGCACGGAAGATGAAACACTACAGAAAAGTGTGACAGCAATCCCTTTATTACTAAGCACAGGTGTAACCAGCTGAATAAGTTAAGTGAAAATAACAGAACATTTAGCAAACAACAACAAAAAAGTTATATTATCTTTTATTATTTGTGTGATAAACAGGTGTCGTGGTCAACAGAGACGTCAAAGACCTAACCTGTGTTTAAAACCGATATCTGCATATCAACGAGTTATTAATTACGTAAACAAAAGTCATCTTCCTTGTATTTCCATAGAAATGTTCATTTCTCGCATAATATGTTTATGTTTTAGGGTCACTATGTGTACACTGGTAGGCTTAAAGGTAACGGGAAAAGAAAAGTAAATATAACGCAGCAAACAATTATTTTATTCTCTATCAGATGCACTGCCACACTCAAAACAATTCTAACCACTACCTATCATTTTTCCATTGTTAGTGTGCACTACGCTCGCTAGGGATTATCGTGTGACGTGATCTTTGATAAACATGAAGTTGTGCCATAGCTTTGTTTACAAGCGTCATTTCCAGTTGACGGACAACAATTTTGAGCTTCTCCGGGATATCAGGCCCTACAAATTTGAACCACTCGCGAAAAAGGTCACAGACAGTATCAACTATGAAGAATTAGCTGCAGCAAGCGCAGACGTGGACCCAGAGGAGCCACCTGTGCCGCCGACACCCGGTCCCAATCCACAACAAGAGTTAGATTGGTGTGTACCTTTTTGAACTCTATTTTCGGCCTATTAAGGCACAAATGAAGGCCGTGACAATGCAATGTTCAGTTATTATCTTATTTTATGGCATCATCTTGTTTTATATCGCTTGAAAACGAATAGAAAGCAATAAATAAGTCAACACACTGGGCCCGAATGCGAATGTTTCCCTCTTCCTATCACATAACTTCATTTAAATAAAGGGATATTTGTTGGTCCACTGGAGCCTATATGTGACCTATAGAGGAATGTGCCACCCTCAGTTGAACGTCTACTATTGTAACAGTTTAACATTGTCTACAATACACAACCGTAAGAAGCTTTGAGTAGGCCTAAGTAAATTTTTATATTTGTGCGAATAAGTTAAATTTTACTTGTTCAGAAATGTGTGAACTGGTGAATGTCCAATAGTTTACTCCCAAGATTATCCTATTATCACGTATACATACCCGTTTTCTATTCAATTTCTCCATCAAATTGATGATACGTTTGGGCTTAGCATCACGCTGATTGCTAAATATGGTTGGAATGGCATCTTCAGTGAGCATGACACTCTTCATGCCATATCCAACTGACCATGCTAAAGTCGGTGAACTAACAAATATTTGTTCCTCATAGTGTTTCCAGCAGAGCTTGCGTTTTTTGGGGAACGAATGCATGCTCCATCCACTGGTAGATCCATTTACACAATTATAAGGGGCACAACCCACCATTTTAAACTTTTAACAAAGACAATACATAATACGTAACACAAGTTAGACAAGGCCATGGCGAGTATTTGGGGTCTATGTTTGTCAAAGATGGGGTCAGATTCCGAAGCCAGTTTTAAAGCCACTGCTACTTTATTTCTAAGAACAAATAAAAATATATCTGATTGAAATTGATTTTAATAAATAACACTGACATTTTGACTAATTTTGGAAACCTTTTCCTGCGATCTTTAATATACCGTAAGCCAACCAAATGTTATGAGATGAAGTAATACGTGAAATTCCAGTCAGGCTGAGATTTGAACCCCTGTGCTAGAAGCCTGCAGTAGCCTGCATTAATAGCTGGGCCATGGAGATAATTCTGTGGTGATGTCACTAAATCCCGGAAAGATCTGCTTAATAGAATAATTGAGGTTGTCAGAAATATTAATCTACATAAATTAATATCTATTTGGATGACAGTCTATTCCACATACCCAAATATTCTATACAACCCTCATTTTCGGAATAACGTGTACCAGTGTATGTCCAACAATTAAAAAAAATAAAAATATTGTATAATTAAATCTGGAGATTGCATGTGTGGATGGATTCAAGCGTATGGTGAATAAAATACCGTGTTTTGTGTTCTCTAATTGTCTGTATGCCTGTCTGAATTCTTTATCATCACGAACTTGATCCTTTCATGGCTGCACAGTATATATACAGCGCCGGGTCTACATATGGGTTAGTATGGTCTGCAGCCCACGAGCCCAAAACTAGAGGCTGTCATGTGGCGACTGGTTCACTCAGCCATAAAAAATGATAACCTGACAGGACGTGAAAGGTGTGTGCTTGAGTAACGCTTTGCTTCTATAATGGCAGCATGCGTTGTATGCTCCATTGGGAGTTGAGATATGTGCTGGATTGGAACAGGTCTGAGTCAGGGATAATAATACTGTAGAGCGCCTTAGAACAGCTATATAGCTGAATAGGGCGCTGTATAAATGCCAATTATTATTATATCATTTTAATTCATCCTGAAATCCACATTATATATAGTTATTATTGGAATAATGGAACACTCCATATTATCCGGATTCCTCATGAATCATTGTGTCGTTCAAGTACTCACTCAAGTCACCCTCCTTCTCTAAACAAAATTTTCAATTTTATGAATCCTAGCTAATTCAAGCGTTTTGAAACCAATATCTGCATTTAAACTATTGGAATGAACTGGCAAAAAACACAGAAATTGGCTTCTTTCGGAGAAATATAAGAACTGGCTAATTTGTTTATTTATCTATCAGTTATATATATATATATATATATATATACACGCGAACACACAAACACACACATTGCTAAAACACACACAGACACACACACACACATGAGCCACTTCAGTGCATTTTGAGCTGCTCTGGGCACACGAGATGTATCCACTAGAGTTATGAATTATTCAACAATTATGCCAGAAGCTAACTGCTTGTCTCAGGGAGGTCAGACACGAAGCGATATAATGAACAAAACTGTACTCGGAATATGTTAGTAACTATATTGGGTGCATGTCAGCATTTAAATTTCAAGCAATATTAGGAAGTTATTGTACTTAAACTTCCTTTCACTTTGTGGAAGACGGCCCATTTAGCCTAACATGAGCATAAAACTGGCCGTAAAACACCAATCATCATCATCATCATCATCATCATCATCATCATCATCATCACTTAGTGGAAGAAACCTGTTTCTTCATATAGGAGAAACCCAGGGTGGATGGGGACGATTGGAAGAAGATGAAAAAAAGCACTCCAGGAATAAATCGTCAATCCTGCGTAATTATAAGCATCACGATGCTGTTATAATTGTTACCCCTTGAAATTTTTCTAACAATGAATTACTAAAACCAATTTCATATTTGTGGGCTCGCTGCAATAGCCAGCCTATATGACCGACGAACGCTGATAACTAAACTATCAACAATGCTATTTATCGCAACAGTATCAAATACACAGTTTTTCTCTTTCTACGGGTTTCGCATTTTCGAAATAAATAAATGTTAGAACCTAGTAATCTTTTTTTCTTATTTTCGCAAATCTTAATTTGTTCGAAAATTTCTATTAACGTTTTAAATCACGAAGTGGTGTCCTTCTACTTAATTTCTGTCTTTGGTTATTGGTCTTTTCAATATTTCCCCTTCACCTTAAAGAACCGCACTAGATAGGGCCAATTCCCTAAATTCCAAAGCTGGAAAACAAAACGCCCCATACCTCAAACAAGACATGGGGTCAATTCCATTTTGTCAATTCCATTTCAAATTTCAATCAATATCATTTGGTCAATTCCAATTACACATCAACCTTTTCAATTCAAATTCTATCAATACCAATTCGATTTTTACCTATTCCAATCACTGATTGGAGTAGGTACCCAGAGTACCTACTCTGGGTACCTACTTGGAATACCTACTGCGAGTAGTTTATATTCCAAGTAGAATTGCCATGGAAGAAATACTTCTGAATTAAAAAATTAAATGGTAAATTAATTTGTGGATAAATGTCTTTGTAGCAAACTTGAATTCTAATTCCAAATTTATCAATAAGCAATTCCAATTCCGGCATCTAAATTGGAATTGCCCACCAATTACAATTCCTGGATATAATTTTCTGTCTCTAACAGTGTAGCATAAGGCAAAACCAGTTCGGCGAATTTGCGTAAATATATCTGATATTGGCTTTATACAGGTTACACCATTAGCTTGGTAGGAATATAATTATAATTAGCCACGTTTCATGTATCCTTATTCTAGTATGTTCGTTAAACAGACTACAATAATAAATGATATATATATATATATATATATATATATATATGTGTGTGTGTGTGTGTGTGTGTGTGTGTGTGGGTGGGTGTCTCCGTGGTATAACTGGTAGTGCGTTGGATTACAGGTCACTACCACCTGAGTTCGAATCTCGGCGTAGGCATATCTGAAGGGTGTTTCTTCTTTGACTTCGCTTCATTACCTTAAGAGGTCGCTCGGCCCATTTAGCCTACCACGTGCACAACAATCATGTAAAACATCAATTAGCAATATGTATGTATGTATGTATATCACACACACACACACACACACACACACACACACACACACACACACACACACACACACACACACACACACACACACACACACACACACACACACACACACACACACGTTTAACTGAAACTGTTATGTTATTTAGCGGGCCGAGAGTTCATGAAAGGCACAAAGTTTCATCCTGATTGGTTAACAACTTGGCGACGCCGGTAGTGTACACGGCACACATTTGTAGTCTGTTGAATTGAAACTGTCATGATGGTTAGCGTCCCGAGAGCCCATAAAAGGCATAACGTTTCACCTCGATCAAGCAACAACTTGGCGACGTCGAACCTATCGTACCTCTTTCACTAGGGTTGATATACATGATGTAGGTAGGATTTGTTTAGCTATTCGAACCCAGAATGGAGCTGGGAACAGCATCTATGTTTTTATGGAATGAAGTTGAGATCAGCATCTATGCTTTTATGTATAGATTACCTTTGAGCTTCAGCAAATTAATATTAGTAAATGTAAACCATGGTGTAAAAGTATTTATCTTATATATATGTTAACCTACAAATTGTACTTTTTTATTTGGTTCACTTTTTGTTCATAGCCTACATACATCAAAATGGTATTTTGGCACTTTTAGTATTTCTTCACCACACTTTATCCCCCTGTTACTAACTTATAATTAAAATATTGAAGCTGACAACAAACATGACAACTGATGTTAGTGAAAGGTAGGTTTAATATATTTAGACTCGGTTTAATTATCCTTTATTGCTTCAGACCTCTGACCGGAACAACTCGCTGAAAGGAGATTCTGATGGCCCAATTTACTCCAACTAAGTAAAAATAATATAATCACAGTTAATGTTTCACTTCATAGGGGGCGAAAGAGTAATGTCCGGGCGCACGCGTTCCCGGATAATGATTGCTGTTTTACGGCCACTTTTGTGCACATGCTAGGCTAAAAGGTCCGAGCGACCTCCAAAGGTAATGAAGCGAAGTCAAAGATGAAACAACCGTCAGATATGCCCACGCCGAGATTCGAACTCAGGTGGTAGTGATCTGTGGTCCAACACGCTACCGCTAGAGCGCGCACACGTTCCAGGACACCAAGCGAGCAGTGGTCTTCATCTGCAGCTATCCAGAGGACAGTGTGCTGGTGCTGCCTGGCCGTTTCTCTGGATATAAGCGGTCGGATATAAAACTGCTTCCATTCTGAGACAAAGAAAATATTATACCATATTTACATATATGCACCCAGTACAGGAGTTGGGCAAATTCATAGTTCGGGTAATTATAATTTGTTTACTTGAGCCACATCATAATTTTAATGTTGAATATGTAATACATTCATTAAACGCCTTCACGCACATATTAACAAATTGCTCATACATATTACATAAATTAATTTAACACAGAATGAACACATTTAAAATATACAGTAGCAGTGTTTACCTTAAATATATGGTCTTCCTTCATTCCTTTCAACATATCGATATTATGAGTAACTTGGAGTAACCACAAATATTTCGAGGTTTTTAATTTCGATACTAATATATATATATATATATATATATATATATATATATATATATATATATATATATATAACATTGTAAATACTTATCGTGAAACCTAGATTAGATATAACAGAACTTGAACTTTTTAGCAGTGTTTTTACATAATATACTTTCCGCAGAAATTCCTCTTCTTTGCTTTGGACGATTCAATTGTTTTTAAACCTTAACTCAAACAGCGGTATATGGATCATTTATTAAATTTGAGCGGATGGTGTTTAATGAGAATAATTTGCTCAGTATGCGAAGAGTACTACAAGGCATACAAGGTAGTCAAAGGACTACATATGCGTTACATATATATCAGATCCTTCTCCTAAATATTAATTCAGACAAAGGCCAATTGTTTTAATAATAACTTATGTGAAAAGATATTAAATATATGGTAAATAAATGGTTTACCCGACTAAATATATGGTAAATAAATGGTTTTCCCGACTAAATATATGGTAAATAAATGGTTTATCCGACTAAATATATGGTAAATAAATGGTTTATCCGACTAAATATATGGTAAATAAATGGTTTACCCGACTAAATATATGGTAAATAAATGGTTACCCGATTAAATATATGGTAAATAAATGGTTTACCCGACTAAATATATGGTAAATAAATGGTTTACCCGACTAAATATATGGTAAATAAATGGTTTATCCGACTAAATATATGGTAAATAAATGGTTTATCCGATTGGTAAAAGATTCCCAAAAGTCCATTATTAGAAAAACTAATATCAGTCAGTTGCTGAGGAGATCGTCATGTTTTCTGTGGATTTGATACCATGCCTACACGGCTTGTGAAAGTGTTTGGATATTTTGATAAGCCCAATTGCAGACAGTTAATAAGTCATACTCCCTGAAAGTTTATATCAGGATCCACGAAAGCTGCCCTTGTAAAACCATTAATAAAACAATAAACAGTTTGGACTGCAATATTCTAAAATGTTACAGACCTGTTTTTAATTTAGCATTTTTGTCTGAAATTATATAAAGAGTAGTTGATGCACGACTAAGCAATATTTATTCATTAACAACATTGAACAATCACGACAATCGGTATATAAAAATTATCAAACGATTGAAATATCCTTGGTTCAACTAAAATATATATTATAATGTTAATTGATCAAGGTAATATAGTAATACTTGTTCTTCTGGACTTGGCTGCTGCATTTGATGCAGTTGACCGCAATGTACTTTTCTCTAGATTGGAAGACATGGTTGGCTGGTATGGTAAAGTAGTTGGTTGTTTAGTTGTTATTTTTGTTATTGTTGTTGTTGTTGTTATCGTTGTTGCTGCTGTTGTTTTTCATCATTTCTTGATATGTGCAGATTTCCTTGACGACTAAATGAACAACAACACTAACAAGATACTGTTAACAACTGAGCGAGTGAGTTAAATGGTGAGTGGGTGAGTGAACGGCCTGCCACTCAGTCAGATAGTGAGGGAGGCAGACAAACCAAATCAAAGCAAAAACAAACCAAAAAAAAAACCCAAGCCAAAATAAAGCCCAAACCGAACCAAAACAGATAAGAAATTATCTTATTTGTTACTGACGCAATAAGCCAGGTCATAGCGTCCGATCTTCGTTTCAACTATTATAAGACATATCTGCATATCTGATTATAACATCAATCGCCTTCAGCGAATTCAGAATACTGCAGCACGCATTGTGACAAATACTGGAAAATATGATCATATCACCACAAATCTTCAAAATATACATTGACTACCTGTTAGATAGTGCCAAGATTTTATTAATAACTTATAAATCCATTAATGATTTTGGTGCCAGGACACGTGTTTGAACTGGTGTCCATTAGAAAGTCACCCCGAAAACTCGCGTCATCCAGTCAGAAACTATTGCAGGTACGAGTGTCTCGGCTCAAGTCATATGGTGATTATGCGTTTAGTGTTGCAGCCCCCACTTTGTGGAATAGGGTGCCGGCAGATATTAGAAATGCGTCGTCCCTTGAAAAGTTTAAGTCTGTTCTAAAAACAAACCTGGTCAAGGTCGCTTTCACAGATAATTTATTTTTATTTTTTAAATCACTTATAGGGTTTATTCAGACATATTATTTGGGGTATTATTATATTACATATTATTTGTACAGCGCCTTTGAATGGCTCCTGCTAGTAAGGGCGCTTTGTTAATTATACATTATAATTATCATTATAAGATAGTGATTAGAGCTCTGACTGTAGGTTCGATTCCCTGGCATAGATGTGTTTATGGGATGGTTCCTTAGGGAGTCGCTTCTCGACTATATGTCCATGGGTGTGACCAGTGCCAAGGCTAAACAAATTAATCAATCAATCAACCAACCTCCGCTGATCTAGTCAAATATTGAGGCGTCCACTGATAATTAAATTCAGATTTGAATTACATAGTCTCATCCTTTATAATACTTTATCTACGGGGTGGGGATATTAATTGATTGATTTTAAATATAGACCTGGGACAAAATTGGTTTTATGTGTTGACATTTCTGACTTCGCATTGCTAGTGTTGCAGCATAATTATCAGTCGCTGTGGGAATTTATCAGAGATATCGATGGGTTTCATATATGAATACATTATCATAGTGCACCGACTGAGTGACTGACTGACTCATTCATTCTCTCTCTCTCTCTCTCTCTCTCTCCTCTCTCTCTCTCTCTCTCTCTCTCTCTCTCTCTCTCTCTCTCCTCCCACACACACACACACACACACACACACACACACACACACACACACACACACACACACACACACACACACACACACACACACACACACACACACACACACACACACACACACACACACACACACACACACACACACACACACACAATATATATATATATATACACATATACACGCACATACACACACACATACATATATACACATACACACATATACACACATACACATATACATATACATATATATATATATATATATACATATATACACACATATAATTTTGATGATAATTAATTATGTGAATCTTATATTGTATTATTTACGTCTAGCAAATACCCCACCCCCACCCCACCAAAACAGGTTAAAATAAACATATATTTATTTCCATTTATTCCCACTATAGGATTTCTCTCACTCCAAAAATATTTATATAGTATTGGCAGTTCCATAAAATCCCCCCAAAACAGGCGATACTAGACGTCGCTCCTTAGCAACAGTCACGCACACCACGTTGACAACAGTGTAATGTACATACTCGTCAATAAAAATACCGCAATTACCCCTGCGTCAATATGCACCAATACAACAGCGCCCCCCAAAAGAGTTTAATTTCCTGGTACTTTCTGATTATCAATAATATAATTCACATGACCCGTTGAACGGCGTCCAATCTTGCTGCTGGAAAGGTCTTTTATGTTCGGCGCTGCTGGCTGTCATATTTATACTTACCGATGTTCCATGAATCTGGCTGTGTTAAGCAGCTATGTTCAGCCGACTGCCATTCACCCACAGTGTTAAATATAGCTGTCAGAGATTTTTTAGAACGGCGCATTGCTCCATGGACGCAGACATGTTTTGAACTCTTCGTAATGGAGGTGTGGAGCTGGGGTTTCCGGTTAGGCTCTATAGGCATTGGCCACAGAAGCCTTTTCGTCACCGGGCTCATTCGTCAGCACAACAAAGTCCATTCGCTTCTTGTGGCTGAGAGTTGTCGCCACGCCTAATTGCTGTAGTGTATTGTGAAAAAAGATTTTAATGGAGTCTTACTGGCATTTTAAATGATATCGTCGGAGTTATTATTAATTCCCAGTGATAATAGCAAACCTAAACTATATCCAAGAATTTCTATGCGAAGTACGGGCTCTAGCTACTACTACTACTACTACTAATAATAATTTAGATAATAAAGCATATTTAATCAAGTACGTTTACTATCAGCAACGATACTTAATTACAAGCCATGCAAATGTTAATTTACATATATTTATTATTGATTTCCATTCCCTGGTATTCCCGGGCTTTTGGATTGATACCCTGGCATCATTAGAACCAACAGGGTTAAACAAAAAACGTTAGGAAGATATATTAGAATCAACCGAAATGAGTGACACTGTAGCTCTATTGACGTCGTTTTCTAGAACAGGCAATATGGCTTCAAGAATAACAAATACAATGTTTTAAATACTTCAACCGATGAGTTATTTCGAACACTCTCAATATAGTATCATCACTGCTTACACTAAACATAAAGGTCTCTCGAGTCAAGTAGGTTGAAATATATACCTTAAAATAAATAGAATGTCCCCTAGAGCTCTGGAAACGTTTCTCACAAACACAAATCGCCCCCCCTAACACAAACAAATCAATCTGCGTTACTATGTTTGTAAAGCAATGAGATATCTTAATATTAATTGTCTCGACTAATTGCTTTGAAGTGTATTTCAAGTTTATTTTCTTATTATGTCGGGCACTTTCACACCTGAACAAACATATTTTCTAAACACCAGGTTACGGTAATTTCACAAGTAGAACAAGGAGATTAAATATCACATCTCCTTCGTTTAAAACATCTTAGTGAAAATTGTGTATACAAACCTCGAGCAATGTGGTAACGTTTGGTTGTGCACAATAGGCGACAGCCAGGGATCTCTACGCCAAATTACAGGTTCATCTTAGGTCAACGCCAATCGACTTACGCATACCACACATTATCATCCAAAGATTGGTACCAGACCACCGCCGTAGTCGGACATAACTTCCTTAACTCAGACGACTAGGTTTCTGGTCATACACACGAAAGGTCACCCGTCCCCGATCCCTACCACCGTCACTGTCAACAAGCGTACAACGTGGTAGTTTTTCCCACCCGATGTACCGAAGAACATTAAAAGACCATCTCCCCCCTGAAGACTACAAACCTCCAGATCATTACCTAGCAGCATTGATTATAAGAACATCAACAGTTTGACCCCACTTCTCCTGAAAGACCCCCCCCCCCCCTATAAACACCATCATCAACAATAAAGACAGAACGGAAGTCAACACCAGGTGGCAATGCCCTATAAACACCACCAGGGGTCTCTACCCCAAATTTCAACAAGTGACCAGGTAACGCTAGGCATTCTATGCAACCTAATGAAGACTTGAACAGGTCGAAACCGGTCGTTCCGATATTGGGTTGAGTCGTGTTGTATCGCTGCTACGAGTATTGATCCCAATTTATTCAGTTTTCTGATTATTATTAAATTATACTGTGTATTAATTTTTAATACCTTTCTCTTTTAAACTTTATTTTGATTGATAATTCTTGGTTGTAGTGTACCGCGCAAAGCCAGGTTTTGTGTCAATAATAGTGGCTTGTTTATATTTAGATGATCCTCTTCTGGATTCTTTTAGAAATTCGTTTTTCCTTTCCTTTTTCAAATTATAAATGTAATTAAATTATAAATGTAATTAAATTATAAATGTAATTAATTTATATATGTAATTAAATTATAAATGTAATTAAATTATAAATGTAATTAAATTATAAATGTAATTAAATTATAAATGTAATTAAATTATACATTTAATTAAATATATTTTTAACTAGTTTGGAATTACAATTACCATTTGTATAAAAGTATGACACCTGCGCCAGCGCCTGAACTATATTTATAAAACACTTAGACACACACGCACGCAGACACACAGACATGCAGACACACACACACACACACAAACACACACACACAGGCATATTTTAGGAGTATGCTGTACAATGCACTACTAACTGAGGTAGTAGTGCCCTGTATAGCGAGAGGACAATATTATTCAAGTTTATCTGTCTCTTTTAGGTAAACAATATTCACATTCCATTTTATCACGTACTTGTGAATTAGGAAATATCAGCATATAATTATCCAGTCATTTAATATGCTGCCTGTATTTGTCGATAATTTTACAACATTCCTGTCTTCGTTAATGTGATTATTTATGTTTCTGTTAAAAGTTATTGACAGTTTTAGGTGACTTCATTTAAATAGAAAGATTAGTTTATCAAACAATGGAATTGAATTGAACAAAACAGTACTAACGTACACAGAGCTGTGAAAAATTAGCAATTTACTGTCGATCTGAGTACATCCAATCTATTTCGTTAATGCTGTATTAATTACATGGAATACATCGAAATATGGGGTTCCGTTCACAAAGTATAATAACAATAAATTAACTTTTCCTTTAGAATAGATTTGCATCTCATCAATATTCTTATTATGGCATCTATGTAAATGCCAAACATCTGATTGAGTACTGCACTAAATGTAAAAGACGCTCGCGTTCACTCATGAGTATATACATATATTAATTTCTAAGAATAAGTAAATACGGTTGATTATCCTTAATAGTAGCACGTTGGGCGCGCGCGCGCACACGCACACACACGCACACACGCGCACACACACAGAGAGACAGAGCTACAATGAGAATACACCTATGCTATCTATTTAGCGTATTAGTGTAGTAATTTTACCGAACCAATTATTTTTAGAAATTAATATTTGTATATTGTCATGTCGTGTGTATTTGTTTGTTTGTGTATGTGTGTGTCTGTAATATATATATATATATATATATATATATATATATATATGTGTGTGTGTGTGGGGGGGCTGGAATGTGCGCGGGCGTGTATACACGTAGGTATATTCACGTTGTAGCTCGACAGATTGCACGGTGCGCGCGCGCGCACACACACACACACACATATATAAATTTTAAAATAACCATATTTAAAGCATTACTCGACTAAACTAGAGATCAGTTTGATCGCGCGAAACCAGTCCAAGCAATATGCGATCATAATTGGTTTTGCTGTATTTGGCGGTAAATGTACAGGAAACAGCGAATAATACATTATTGCATAAAGTCGCAAATAAAGTCACTGATACTCTGATCCTGGATGAATAGTGCAATTTCCCCGATTAAGAACACCCTACATATTTATATGCCATGGTCTAGAACCTAAATCTGATGCGAGATTCGAAATCCACAGTTTGTATTCAATAGAGGCGTCTTCAGAGAAGAGTGTGCAGACGGTTTTTTAATGTACACTTGGACGTCGTCGCGCGGACGCACCGATGTGCACAGAGACGAAAATGCATATAATTATGTTATCATCTGTAATCTGGAAGCACTTCCTGTACATTTCTCGCCAACTGACACCGAAAGGATCAGACGTGTCCGGGATAATCCGGACGACGATGTTGATAATCCCGAGATGGAGGCGGATATCTGTTATAGTTCAGCGGCCTCTCCGACCTTCTCCGGATCGTCTTGTGAATGTCATCGAAGGTGGGTCTCCGGCGCATTCCGTCCTCCTTCTGGATCTTGTTTATCACCTCTTTATAACGACGCTGGAAGTTCTTGTGCAGCGACTGTCCTCCCACCCGGACCTGGCCGATCCGGTACGGTTGTGGCGGGTACCTCCGCCCGGGATACCCATATCCGCCGGCGCCCATTCCTGGTACCTTTGGCCCGTAGGGCTCGGGCCGTCTTCGATCGTACCTCGGCCGCGAAGCCCTCGAATCGTCGTAAGGTGGCATCGCCATCGGCGAAGGTACGCCGTCGTGTATGGAAGGTAGCGAGGCGTTTGGATCCCGACTGCCTAGTATACGGGGTCTCGGTGGTTCGCCCGAGTGTCGATCGTCGGATTCGCCGAACAACTCGTTCGGGCTGAAGCCGCTGTCGCCGTTACTCGACGTACGCTCGCCATCGTCATCGTAATCGACCGCGGGCTCGTCCATGTCATCGTAGTCCGGGGCCGGGATCTCGAATTCAACGTCGGCCTCGTCGCCGAAACTCTGTAGCTTTTCGGCAAACTCCAGCTTGGCGGCGTTCGTGTTTTCTCTTAGCCGGATTTCGGTTCTGGCGATGATGTGACAGAACGTGTCCCACCGGTGGAGCAGCATGCCGATCAACTGGAGAACCAGCACAATGCAGAAGACGACCAAAAAGGCGAAGCCGAGCGGCTCGAGCAGGAGCATCTGATCCGGATTATCGGCTCGTGGAATTGGAATGAAGAACGAATCGCGGAGCGTCTCCGACAGCAGCTGCAGCTGGAAAACGATGATTATCCAGAGGAAGTTCAACATCAGAAATCCGAACACTATATTGGTGCGGAGTGACTTCAAGTCATTTTCCATGTTCTTCTCTTTCACCTTGTCTTTGATTATGGGATGGAGATGTAGTCGTATGAGTAATCGCCAAAACGATGCCTCCTTCTTGCTCAGCTGTTCAACATTTCCAAACCCGACGCCGTCCACTTCTAACCAATACGGATTGATCAACTCTTCGCGCTTGGCCTTATCCGAACTCTCCAATTCTGTGGATCTGTCCTTGACCTCTGACTCCGGATCCAGTTCTGTCCTAGCTTTAGCTGCGGCTTCTGATGTTCCAATGCGCTTCTTGTTGAGCATCTCACGGAGTTCGTTGCGCTTCGACTTGACTGACTCCTTGGGGTCTTGGTAGGTCTTCTCTAAATCATCCATGTGCCTCGCCAGTGTTCCACCGGGTTCGGTTCCTTCCAGGGTCGCTTTCCTGCCCACCATGATGTTGTAGTATTCTTTTAAGTCCTGCAAGAACCTGTCTAAGCCGAGCCACTTCAGTAACCCACCGCTCTGCTGTTTTTTCCTCATGTTCTCTTCTTTCTCTTTCTTTTCTCTCTCAATTTCTTCGCGTGTCTTCGCCTGCGTCTTCTCCCTGGTACCCCACGATACGACATTCAGATTGCACAGCGAGTACAGCGGCAACAGGAGGTAAGCGGATGGAAAGGTGAGGAAGTAGAGTACGCCGGGTAGGAGGCAAGTTATTTCCTGCGGGTGGAGAATTCCGGCGATGAGGAAGAAGCAGACCAGCGTCGCCAAGAAGATGACGTTTGGGCTGCTCCACGACTCCGTGATGGCGTTGATGATCGTGCCAATGATGACAACCATCATCACCGTGGAGTAGATGGCGCTGAGCAACTGCGCCATGAGCACGTGCGTGTTCGGCTTGGTCGTGAAGCAGATCAGCACGAAGAAGATGATCGGCTCGATGGCCAGCAGATAGCTGTCCAGCAAGTTGGTGCCGAGCACCGTGTTGAACGAGCCGGCCAGCATCATGATCACCGTGCCGGGGCCGAGGATCGAGGCGAAGAACAGGATGAACTGGTAGAGCATGTACGGGTAGCTCATGTTGTCATTGAGCCGGATCGTGTGCTTGAAGCTGGACAGCAGGTCCATTACGTTGGCCATCGTGGACGGCGTCCAGCGTCGGCGCTGATTGTAGAACTCATGGAACGTCTCCGGCGCGTAGGTCAGGGCGTCGGCCGCCGCGCAGTACGCCACGCGATAACCTTGTTGTAGCAACAGCGTACAGAGCCAACGGTCTTCACCTAACAACCGAAATATGAATCGTTAATATAGGAGTGTCGATAATCGTGATTATTAATATGAAACAGTGATAATGATGATGATGATGTTAATGATGATGATGATGATGATAACGGTGATTACGAAGAAGAAGATGATGATAGGAATCATAAGAATAATAATAATACATATGTCTTCCATATTAAATGTAAAATAAAATTACAAATGATTACAAAATAAACACAAAAGAAAAAACAAACAAAAACACAACTAAACTTGGGCTTAAAAATGATCAAATGCACAATAAGTAATGAAGTTATCTTAGAATTTCTTCCAATAGTTCATCCATTTAATACCATATATTAATATTAGCCCTGCCAATTCAGATGCATTAGATGGCAATATGTGTTGGTGTAATGAGGTTAAAATGGCTGGTATGGATCAAGTTCATAGATGGACCCGATCACCCAAGAGTCCGCCCTTTACCCCAGCCTCCCCTCCACCGATCGGCCCGGTGCTGAACGCATCAGTTTTAAAACCACCCACGGGAAAGCCATAGTTCGAACGTCCACTCGGGCCTCAAATGGATTATGAACAATCAAAGCCTCAGTACACAGAACCAACCTTGATCAAACTGTATTACTTCTCTCGGAGCCTGGGCCAGTTCACAGTAGCGTCTCATTACGTTGTCGTCCATCAGGGCCGACGCGCGGAATAGCGAGAAGCAGCCCGGGCTACAGAGTACACAACCGAACACGTGCTCGGCGGCTTTCTGTAGCCAATGGCCAATGGCGTACTCAAACTGCTGGAACCACACAACGGGGCCTGCCAGATAAGAGGAAATCATTAAACTGTTTGCGTCAAATGCTTGGAATCGTTGATTGAAACAAACACAGGATACGTGGCGATTATGTTCGGCGTCGGCTTGCTGCTAAAACAATAGGATTATATCGATTTACATCGCTTTCTTAAAGACATACTATTATTTAATATTTGGTAAATATTTGTCTTCGGGTAAACAAATCCGCCTGGGTGGTGCAAAAGAAGCAAGTATACAAGTATGCGTTTAAGCTTATCGTGTTGGTATGCGTACAGGCATTTCCCCAACGGGGTTTCCTCAGTTCGATAGAGCATTATTTCGTGAATCTCGGCAACTCTATATATTTTTTTACTTTGTTGTCAAACGCTTTAATTGATCGCGGTCTTTGGTCTTTCTACACCTACCATCGCCTATCGGATGTATACGTCCACACGCCGAGGCTACTTTCGGATTAGTTTTCATTTGATCCACCAGCAGACGTACAGCTTCTGGTTTAAAGTCCACATCCCCATCAAGGGCCAGTACGAATGTATTCTGAGCCTAAAAAACAAACGGAACATTTACGTGTTAGCAAAATGGGGTGAACGTTAATCTAGTTCTTTCTTTCATTGACAACATTCAGCGCCGCTGCTATAAGGACTACATTCTGTTAATATTTAGGTGTATCGTATCAGCAATAAGTCCGCCAATATGTCATTTTGACGTCATAATGCATGCAGGGCGCCTCTGTGATCTTTGACTTCGCTTCATTACCTTTGTAGGTCGCTTGGCCCATTTAGCCTACCTTGTGCACAAAAGTGGCCGTAAAACATCAATCATCATCATAAGGCATGCGTGTCTCACAGCTCCTAATTTATAAACTGTACGTCACACCAGCCAATGCAAAGTAAAACAGACGATAATTGTACATCAGGACGTGATGGTCGATGACTCACCTGTTTGTATACACATTCGGGCAGGTAGCTGAAGAGGTTGTGCGGGAAGAACTGTGACTCGGTTCTTCTGCGGCCCCGTTTGTCTTTGGTCTTCTTTCCAAGAAAGTCATCGTATTTGCCTATGAGCATGTAGCCGAGCAAGTAATACATGTACATGCACTGGGACCACCTCTTCTTGTGTCGTATCTTGTTTTTGTCCTTCAGATGGACTACTAGCTTGGTGGCGCCAGGTAGCGTCCAGGTCAGGCGTCCACCATACGGTGTAACCATCTTGGCTGGATCAGGCAGTGTAATACAGGCAGCATGGACAGAGCTGTAATAATAATAATAATAATAATAATAATAATAATAATAATAGGGATAATTGGTACAAGCTTTGACCTATATTATTTATTTATAGGGCGTGGATAGTTGACAAAACTATACACTCACACACACGCGCGCGCACACACACACACACACACACAGACATACACATACACATACACACATACACGCACACAAACACGCACACATATACACACACGCACACATACACACGCACACATATATTATTTTCATTACTATTATAATAATAATAATAATAATAGAAGTTTCTATCTAACAATTAATTACTCATCTAAGGTGAGAGGTCAGCTTTGTATCAGGATGTTTGTGCATGCACAATTATCCTTCCCCGGTTGATGGACTAGTACAGTTTGATAGGTCAGTGTATACGGATCAATATTATACATCTAGTTCTGGTGTTCGGCTGAACGGTAGATCCTGAAGCGTTTATCGGAATCAAAATCGGGGATCGATTCCGTTAGGTTCGACCATTCTAATCCGGGGTCATTATCGAATCGAACTAAATGAACACCTGACGGGTGTGCGTGTCTCATTGATGAGGCAACAGGAAATGAATCGATTGGCTACTGATGCAGTCATACATACCTCGCGGCGTCGTCGATCACTTCGTATAGCTGTCTGACGTACTCGTTCGGAACAATGTGTTTATCTTTTAATTCGAAGGCATCATCGAACAGAATATGAGCTGGAACGGGAAGGTTGATAAAACCTTTAGGCTGAAATGCGTCCAAACTTTTCTTGTAAATTCGAAAAAGGAAATAGCCTGACAGATGTAAACTGTAGAGTAAAGGATGATGATGAAGATGATTGATGTTTTACGGCCACTTTTGTGCACATGGTAGGCTAAATGCGCCGAGCGACCTCCAAAGGTAATGAAGCTGAGTCAAAGATGAAACAACCTTCAGATATGCCCACCCCCGAGATTCGAACTCACGTGGTAGTGATCTGTGGCCGAACGCGCTACCAACTAGACCACGGAGGCGCCTCCTGTACAATAAAATAACTTTATTTTCGAACCATTTGATCGAATTCCATGGCAGGATTCACTTACTTTCGTACTTATAATAATCGGGATCATGAAATTGTTTGTCCACCATTCGGAGATTTTGTCGGGTGCATTGGTCTTTATCCATCCTGTATAAAGATAAAGGGAGAGATACAAGTTTTTCGAACATGCGATACCGTTGACACGTCTAAAACTATGCTATTTGGAGAAAAGGGAATGAATCGGGAAAGGAAATGTTCGTTTTCATTTGCTTGTGAAATACAAAGTCACTTTAGCAGATAGACAGATAGCTGGGTGATTGAATGAATGGATAGGTGGATGGATGGGTGGATGAATGGATGGTTACCTTACCACAACTGTTCAACACGGGGTCATAACCACAATAAGTATGTGAATGTATAAACCACTTTTCGGGTATAATTGAAATACACTACTGCAGCAGTATTCTAAGAATCAAGATTATTACATGTTTACTTGTACTCACATAAGACAGTTTGATAGGTATAATGACGGTAATATAAAAATAAATCACAGATATTCATAATAAGGATATATAGCATGTCTGCCGATCCGCATACTTAGTTTATGGTCATAAAATGCGGATTAAATGTCAATAGTTGTAGGCTTAATTATACTTCCATAAACACTCAAATCGAAATAGAGCAGTTATCACGCCATGATTTATAGTAACTGACCGATTGACTTGCTAACAAACATCTAAACATGTACCTGTTCAGCTAATATATTGATTAGCGTTGTTCTTAGAAATTCCCATTCTAAATATTCATAACTGGACTATTTATTTTTATCATTTATTTTGATTCGTTGTCTTTGTTGTGTCACATCTTATTTTGAACTGTAAGAGAATATTTCCTTACACGCATTTGCCGTCCTTATTTTATGTACATTTAAGCACATTGGGTGTGACATTAAAATAATAACAACAACATTAATAATAATAAGAATAATAATAAGTATAATAATAAGAATAATAATGACAATTCATACTTAACTCCTATTTTAAAACTATCATTATCAAGCGCATATTCAAAAGTATTTAGCTTTATACGATAGGCTAAATCAATTTAATCCTTTTCAGCAGCCTATAGACTGTCTAACCATAATACATAGTTATATCTGTGATGTCTCATTTTAAGAATGTTAAACACGATTTGTTATTTTAGTGTTCTAGTTTTTGTCTTTGTTGTTGTTGTTACCTGAAAACAGACTTCAGCAGCTGCGTCATTTCGTTTTTGGTCTCGTGCCACATTGTAGCGCATGCGTAGATCATCGGCGGGTATTCTTCCAACTTGCCGTGGCAGGTTTTACGAGGTGATGGCGACTCGCTGGATGTCGTGGACGCCGTGGAAGCGTTGTCTTCGTTGTCGGGGAAGAAGATCTGGTTGGTGAAGTCGTTGTGTCTGACCTCATTGTCCCGCCTTCGCCGATTGAGCATCATGTGTTGGGAGAAGAATATCGGATCGTAGAACGGCCTGATGAACAGCCTACAACGAAGGACACAATAATACATTCTAAAGCAGTACGCGTGGTGCCATTTAGTGTGCTCGGTAAATACAAGATATTGCCATGCAATAGCGGCACATGTCAACGATGCCGTGACGTTGGTCCGTGCATAAATAAATTCATTTTCTTTTGGCAATTGTTGATGGCGATCTCAGCTGGAAAATAGGCTTTCTCGTTTCAATTTCTTTTCAACATGAAACGGGGAGTACTTCAAATAAGATACTGGTAATCTACCGATGACCAGTCCTTCAATTTTAATGATTAAATATCATAATATGTATTTTCATTTACCGTTCGTACATAGTAGTATGACTATGTACAAATAGGATCGACTGGTGTTTCGATCAGGTTATCATAAAACAAATGAATTGCGTTAGAGATGTGAGATCGAAAAATAATATGGAAAACAACTCGATATTTAAAACATCGGAATAGATTATCATAATTAAACTAATTAGGTATGACATCATTGTAACTAATATTATATTGTTTGTTATTATTGTTATTATTATTATACTGATTAATGTTATTATTATTGTTATTATTGTTGTTGTTGTTGTTGTCGTTATAAAAGAAGCCGTTAGTTGGCCCGCTACTTACTTCTCATTCTTGTCCATTGGGTTATGTTTCGGACGCCAGAGGTAGCAGGTGATGATTACTAGCGATATCCAGAACATGCCGCAGCAGGCCAACTGCCAGACGGAGTCCGGAATCAGGAAGTCGGTTTCGCGGAAGCCCTCGGGACAGTACCACTCGAAGGGTCCAAAATTGGGTATAAACTGGTACTTGCACTGTACAACGACCAGTCCAACCGTCAACGGGGTGGCCAACAAGAGGGGAATATCATAGCTTATCCTCTGCATGAGGAGTTTACAGGCCAACGAACCGAACAGAAATCCGACGAACGGCGAGAGCCCGTTGGCCAAAACGGGCGCCCGCTCGACGATCTGCGTCGAAAAAGGCGAGTCCATAGCCTTGATCCGGTACTTAAAGGAAGCGAACTGCGTCAGGCCAAGATACGAGGCTATCAACGGGAAGGTGAACACGATGCCGATGTTCCATAAGCTGGTGAATATCATCGCCTTCTGGCGGAGTTTGTGCATGAGCACCTTCCACTTCCTCAGCGGTGCCACCGTCGTCGTGCCGCACTTCAGATCGAAGTCGACGAAGTTCTCCCACCACGTCACCGACTTGATGAAGAGGCAGAGCGGAAACAGCCAATGGTAGTACTGCCTGCCGGGCGTCGGGTCCGCGTTTACCGGGTCGTGGAAATGCAGCCAATTCCCGCTCTCTCCGGTCCCGTTGGTCGAATTCATGGCGGCGACGGGCGACGCGAATCTAAATTTGCCCCATCCCATCAGCGCCAAGCCTGATATCTGCCCGAGCAGCGCCATCGTATTGAGGGCGTAGAAGAAGCCAAGTTGGACCTTCTTGCTGAGACACGACTTCTTCTTCGGTGCGTTGCTAATATCCGACCCGAACGAATCCGAGCCTTCGTCTTCGGTTGCAATAGCAACGGTCTTGTCCTGCGTGTAAAGAAACGACAACTGTAACTCGATACCGGAAAGCCGAGTTCGGAGTGTTTCAGAAGACGGCGGACGACAGGATTCTTCTTCGGGCAGGATTAATTTGTAAATCGAAAAACACTTACCTCAAGAAAACACGGTCCGAAGCATAAGAACAGCTTGAAAAATCCCGGGAAGAACGCCACCAACTCCATGGCACAGAGTGCTCTAATCATATCCATCTCGGGCAGAATAAGGAACAATATGGTACACGTTGATAATGTCTGTATCGTCTCGAAGAACAACATCTGTTGAAATAATATAGGTTTATTGGCTATTTGCTTGTACCTCTGACTGTATGAAACTCTCTCTCTCTCTCTCTCTCTCTCTCTCTCTCTTTATATATATATATATATATATATATATATATATATATATATGTGCGCGTGTGTGTGTGTGCGTGTGTGTGCGTGTCAGTGTGTGCGTGTCAGTGTGTGCGTGTCAGTGTTTGCGTGTGTGTGTATGTGTTGTGCGCGCGTGTATGTGTGTATATGCGAGTGCGCGCGCGAGCGCGTGTGTCGATATGTCAGCTTCAATTAGTTTCTCTTTATCTCACGAACTATCTGTCCAATTTGTAGACAAAGATACGGTCATATTTACCAGCAACAACGAGGATATACTTGGCCATGGCTGACTACCAAATAACCCTTTAAATAGATAGACGAGGAACGTGAAGCCATGTGGTACGGACATACATATCAACATCAACGTGACCAATGTATTGAATTCGACCTGAAAGAAACGAAAACACAAAGACGGTAGATTGCAGCATGCCGATCTGCATCGAGATAGCAGAGCATTAATGCAAACCAAAAAAACAAACACTGCTGATCGGTGATCTCGCACCATGTTTTCATTTCACTTATGACGCAATTGTGTTCAACTCGAAAGATCATCATATAGGTATTGCTAGATTGATATCGCCTAACAGTTGGGATGAGTTAATTGTATATCGCTTGAGGTATGGCTAAAAAGTTAGACACTTAGACAGCTGTGGAATTATTGATCAGAGAGATTACAAGGGAGGTAGTTATTTGGAAGGAGTGCAAGGCGACCAGGGAGTTATGCCGGCTCACAGATCGCTCAGTTATATAAATAGTTATACGTCAGCCTGGGGAAATTGATGCTTACCGGCTGCTGTGTGGCTATCGTTGACGTGATTAGAACGAGGCTTCCTTTGTGTACCACCAAACAGATCACGAACACAGTGAGGAGAATGATGTAGACGATGATCTTCAGTACCCGGAGCAGGCCCGTGAAGGACTCGCCGGCGCTGATTCGCTCTCGCGGTATCAAACGGAACACATCCCAATGGCCACTGAAAGTATTGCAGTTTTAGGCTAAAAATGGGGCAGACACTATATACACCACAGTGATAGTCACGCGAAAATCAATGGAGCAGAGATAACGGAGTTGAGAGAAGGAAGGCCAATCCAAATTATTGATGATACAAATAACAAATATATGACAAGATGTTGTTGTTTTTTTGTAGGAGGAGGGGGAGGGGTGGTTTTAAACTTCAATCTGTAATTGACGATGATTGATGTTTTACGGCCACTTATGTTAAATGGGTCGAGCGACCTCCAGAGGTAATGGAGCGAAGCCAAAGATGAACCACCCTTCAGATATGCCCACGCCGAGATTCGAACTCAGGTGGTAGTGATCTGTGATCCAGCGCGCAACCAACTAGACCACGGGGGCGCACTCAATCTGTAATAGACGTTGCGACATCTTAAAATTGGAGACAAATGGGTGATCGTTTTTGGTGTGGCCATATTTTTGCATCCGCGTTGAAGACGTTACGACAACTTGTATGCGCCCTGAAGCGATTCGAGTTGATTAGATTTGCCTAAAAGATATCAAAACTTTTGTGTCGAAACGCGCACACGCACACATACAAAGCCGAGGAAAGGTTAAATAAAACAACACCAAAATAAACATCATACCGAAAGAAAACTATTTCAGCGAAAGGTTTGGCAACGTCAAATTCATAGATATCATTATATTGGCTAAATCTACTATAAAAATAACCATTCCTTTATTAGTTAGTACATATTTTATCCATCCTAAGGGCACTTACTACTGTGACACACACACACGTATATAGGTTTTTGTTATTTATGCTTTTTTATTGATAACAATTAATTATCGGGTATTGAGAAGTATTTGGTTAGAGCTAACTTTTGAAATCCATCGTTTTTATTATTATTATTATCGTGATACCATTTTTTTTCGTTTCAGGAGAGAGTGTTTGCATCTAACTTGCGACTATATGAGTTCAAGCTTAATAAGTATAGGCACTCAACGCGCAATCACGCATTTAATCGAATTAGGTAAGTATCGCTGGCTGAGTGATCCGCTGAGGGAGATCCCAGCGATGTTGCTACCTTGATAAAATGTCCTCGGCTAACATATCCTGACGCTGTTCCTCGGCCTCCTCTTCTTGCAGCTTCTTCCTCCTCTTCTCTTCCTCCTCTCTGGCTGCGTTGCTGTCCGTGCTCGTCTTACGTCTGTACGGCACATCGGCCGTATTCTGGTCGTCTCTTGGATTTCCTTCGTCGGCGAAATCATCCGGATCGAGTAATTTGTTTTTGTTCTTTTTGTATCCGGGTATCGTCTCGTAACCTGGCTCTTTTGAGCCAGAATTGCTCGATTCTGATTGGAGAGATGGCTGCTTGTCGGCCATTTTGTGGCCGAGATTCAGCTTCTCGGTCTGAAATAGGTCAATTGAGAGAGGTCAACGTTTGGTCGGGAGTGTCGAACGACTGACACACTTCCGTAGTGTGTTAATGTTTATTTTTGACCTTTGATCGAACCGTTTGACACCTCGCCGCCGCCACCTCGATTAAGAAATTGGGTGTCATTTGCTTATTAAGGTATTATAATGTGATGTTGCATATATCCAATATCACTAAAAAACGAAAGAAATAATCATATCGCCAGCTTGGCCTTAGCAAAGCCATGATGTTGTCGTCATAGTGAAGACTTCTCGGGGGAGGGTGGGTAGATACCGCCAGATTGAGTGCAGGAGTAAATTCGTATCTTCAGTCACGAGGCTGCTCAAGGCTGGAACAGAAGAAAGTCGCCTGGGTTTTTCCTAGAAAAATTCCATCCCACGATCTGATGGATACAAACTATCAGGTACCAATAGAACATCCTCATACATCGGCCGCAAAGTTATCGTGTATCTCTCGTACTGGCATAAACGAATTGAGCGGAAGGGTATTAACAACGAGGTACTGTAACACGAAGCTATCGGGGCCAAAGCCCACAATAACTAGGTCAGCAGTAGACATAAGAGGCAATTGGTATAATGAATGCGACGAGAAACAGTGACAATGATTAAGATAAGCAGCGCCATTTAAATTCGTATTCCGCAATTAAACATGGGGTGTTAATTAATATAGTTCGAATACTAAAATTCGGCCACCATCATATACGAAACCACTCGCAGATTTGATCGTCTGCTAATTTCAATATCGATCTCCACGACTCATAAGTGAAAGTGTCAATGCCAGCAGCGTTCGATAGGCGGCGTTCGCGGGCATTCTCCGGTCTTTCTTAATTGGACCAATAAAACTGACCAGAGAGTGAAAGGATCCGAATTAGTGAGCTCCGGTGGCCTAGAGGTTAAGCACCCGGCACTTGGTGCCAACGGTCACAGGTTCGAACCCCGTAAGAGGTCGAAACTTTTCCAGGGATTAATTTCTCGGCTCACTACATCGTGGGTGGCTGACCACGTTAAATGGCGCTGCCGTCTCCACTGAATTATTTAAAATAAAGGGGGACGTTAAAAAAAGCCTGAGAACGTAAAACACTCTGGCAGTGACCACCCTCAAGGTATTTCGGCTCCATCTTTCCGTACTGCTCCCCTGTGAGTGGTGGGGGAGGATGTTTCTCAACCACTCCAACACAGAGGCTGTGCTGATTAAGCGACAGCCTGGGGATTCTCCCCGAACAACAAAACCAAAGGATCCGAATTGCTGTGGTCCGTAAGAACCCCGTCTGACCTATAGTCTAATACAAACAGTTGTCTTCCTCTTACCAGACGTTTCTTTCTCGCTTCTTTCACTTTCTGTAGCACCAACGTCCGAAATTTCTTCCTCGTCTGATAACCACGCCATTGCCTCTGGATCAGTGAGGCTTCCTTGTTTAACTTGGCTAAACGAGCCTCAAGTAGATCTCTGTGCCACTCCTTGAGAAATACCTGTGGTTTACAGAAGACAACAATTATATTTATCAGGTAATTATATATACCAAATTGATAGTATATGTTTGTTTGTTTTCTGGTTTGTTTGTGTAAGCATGCATATGCAGGTGCGTGCATTGTGAGTACGGGACGGACGTACATGTATCGGTATACAATTAGACGTTTAACACGTAAATAACGCCACATCCACAGTATCAATATTACTGTATTGATTCTTAATTGAAATAAAAAAGGAACCATAATTTTCTTCTTGACATTTATTACAACACACTCTATGTGCGAAATTGTGTAAACACTACACACACACACACACACACACAGATCAGTTAGAATACAACAATTGACAAAGAAATATATATATATATATATATATATATATATGTATGTATGTGTGTGTGTGTGTGTGTGTGTGTGTGTGTGTGTGTGTGTGTGTGTGTGTGTGTGTGTGTGTGTGTGTGTGTGTGTTACCTTCTCCAAACCAATCTCAGCGTCCCTGATATTTAATTCCCCAAGGATCTTACTGATGACCTCATCATCCGCGGACTGTATCTCCCTCAGGAGGATCACTCGAAATCTGAAAATTAATAACTCTGGGTTACATCTGTCCTAATATGTGTTTTTATCTGGTCGACCAGCGTTTGGCCGACTGACTGATTGACTGATTGACTGATTCAATGTCTCACTCACTCACTCACTCACTCACTCACTCACTCACTCACTCACTCACTCACTCACTCACTCACTCACTCACTCACTCACTCACTCACTCACTCACTCAATCAATCAATCAATCAATCAATCAATCAATCAATCAATCAATCAATCAATTAATAAAAACCATCAACAAAGCACTTACCCAAAAATAATTACATAGACACCACCCATCCAAATCGGCACAAACACCCACCCACCCAACAACCCATCTATCCAATCATAATCCATCCATCCATCCAATTATTCAACTACCTACTCACTCACTTTATCATTTTATTTTTCTATATATCCATCTATATATCTATTTATCCTTCTATCTATCTATCTATCTATCTATCTATCTATCTATCTATCTATCTATCTATCTATCTATATATATATATATATATATATATATATATATATATATCCTATCTATCTATTTATCCGTCTATCTATCTATCTATCTATTTATCTATCTATTTATCTATCTCTATATATCTATTTAACTGGCTATCTGTCTGTCTATCTATCTATCTATCTACCTATCTATCTGTCTGTCTGTCTGTCTGTCTGTCTGTCTGTCTGTCTATCTATCTATCTATCTATCTATCTATCTATCTATCTATCTACTCTCTCTCTCTCTCTCTCTCTCTCTCTTATATATATATATATATATATATATATATATATATAGATAGATAGATAGATAGATAGATAGATTACATTTTTGTTGATATTTTTTAATCTTCATCTATCTGTCTACCTTCGCCCTCCACCTCTCAATCTATCATTGCCATCTTCCCGCCTCTCCATCAAACAGCTCACCTATCAACAAACGCCCCCTTCCTCAGCCTGACAGGGAAGCCGATCTTCTTGATCTTGGTCAACTCCAGCAGACCATTGTACCTCATTTGATCGGCAACGTACGTCTCGTCAAACGATCGCGGGTCTTTGTTCTGGTTCGGCTTCATACACCTGTCGTTAAGATGGTTTATTGTTATTATTGATTCGATCGACGATTTCTAATCGATTGTCGTAAGATTACGCATGTGGACGTACGAACTCTCGGATTGGGACTTAATCACAAACGAGTTGTGCGCCGCTTCTTTCGAGCGAACTGGTTTTCGGGCTGCACGATGGCTGCCGGATCCCGAACTGTTGTTCCTCAACGTCGAAGATCAGGTAAATACCGGTGGAATAATTCGAACCCCAAAAACTATCGAATTTTAGTTCAACCCTATGCCGATGAAAGACCGAAATGGCATGGGTATAATTGGTCCGAGAATATTCTTGAAGAATACTTCGCGGGTCTAGCGCACTATCAGACCACATACCACGGCGTCGGCTTTCTGGTTCAGAGCGGTATACTTATTGCGCGATACGTGACAACGAAGAAGAGGGGGCTGTTCACCAGACGAGTTGAGAGAAAAAAGGCCACGAGACACCACTTTGCCGTCAATTCCTCGTCGTTGAGTCATAAATTGCCCGACGTAGCTCGTCCGCCCCCCGTTAGACGGAACTGGCGACCGGTTCAAATTCATTTCTTCACCAAAGCACGACGTTCAATAAAAACAAAACAGGTACGCTATCTGAACCTATTAATCATGCGAACCTTTACCGGTCTTTTAAAGACTAGTGTCGTATTCTTGATGCAATCTTTTCACGTGACTCTAGCGCACTTAAACCGGTAACCGCTTCACTGATAAGCAGGTGGTGGGGGAGGGGGGTGATGCATTTATTCGATTTTACATCGTTTCCGGGATAAGTCGGGTACCGCTTGTCTGCCGATTTCGGGTTTTTATCCTAAGTAATTTGTAGAATGATTTGCGCATTCTTTGGTTAGATGATGATGATAATTTGTGTTTTACGGCCACTTTTGTGCACACGGCAAGCTAAATGGAACGAGCGACCCCCAAAGATGAAACACCCTTCAGATATGCTCACACCGAGATTCGAACCGGGGTGGTAGTGATCTGTGACCCACCACGCTACTGTTATACCACGGAGGCGCCCCTGCGTTATCTGGTTAGAACACGCTTTTGTAAGGCTGAGACGATATGTGGACGGGTCTGTATATAAACAAATGAATGGCACGTACTGCTCCCCTGTGAGTGGTGGTGGGGGAGGAGGTTTTTCAACCACTCCAACATAGAGGCTGTGCTGATTAAGCGACAGCCTGGGGATTCTCCCCGAACAACAAAATCAAAACCGTACGAACGCATACATGCACACATGCAAGCACGCATACACATATAGCATGAGAAGTCTCTTCACCTGTATATGGACAATAAAATATCGCGGAAAAGTCGAGTAATGATGCCAAATCATTCAAATCAATCAACCATTTATCTATTTACAGCTAAAACATTGAATAGTAGAGGTCAAATTAGCGCTAATTTAACGGGCTGTTGGTGTATTCGTGATGATAGCAATGGTTCTAATTATGTCATTATGGCATTTAGACTTACCTCACAAACAACGGTTGGGCCTCGCTCAACCTCGTAACCAGTTCAGTGAGTGACTTCTGAAATGGGTGAAAACAAAACAAGTAGAGGCTTAATAAGTTTCAGTGTATAGTCGGAAGTTGGGAATTACTTAACAGAAATGGCTACATCGTAGATGTAGGCCCTAGCGAATGTTTCTTTTAATGATATGAAACGTCTGATTACCCTATAACTCTGAGCTACAGTTTTCTTCATACGACTTCCGGTCGCGTTCCTGGAACGAGGTAAAATCTAATTAATGATATCGTCTGGCGTGAAGACGCCGCGGAGAGGATGTTTTTAACTTTCTGCAGTTTTTAGGCGATGTGTCTTCCGACACATCGTTTATGAGTAAAGCTAGTTTTGTGCACTAATATGGTAAACTCATTATCTGTTCTGAAAATGGGCTGTCTCATGAACTATGACAAATGTATTCAGTAATATCTAGGTATTGGGGTGTTGCCGCCATTAGCTGCGGTAATAGCCGACCGTGACGGATTTGTTTTATACCTGATTCAACTAGTTGTTCTTGGAGTAATATTAAACGGGCTGGCGTTTTAAAGCGGCTAAACATAAAAGATGTCCTGTTGGTGTTACGTTTTCTGCTAACTTCACAAAAACGATGACATCAACTGTTAACAAAGTTAAAGAGGTCAAAGCGGAATAATTTACTTCTATCATGATATAATCATTGAAGGTGTTTTTTACGTAATTAATCCAATAATAACTTCTCTTTACAGATAAATCCCATGACATCTATTGTCTAGTTGGCTAAGCCGCTTTGACACAGTAAACTACTTATGCGGATATTGACAGAAAAAGTATGTACGAAATAATTAGTGATAATATCTATATATTTCAAATTAATTTTATGGTGCACGTGAGTAAAACAGATAATTATTCCATCAATATGATCAAAACAGTTACATACAAATTAAAGCGACTCATTCATCTGTTGTTACAATTCAAGCAGTGAAGTCTCCCGTCGGCATGATTCCAAAATCGAAGCCTACAAATTTAGAAATACTTGAGGAGATGCACTTAGCCTTGTTGCGCACTTACCCAACAAGGTCATCTTGCAATAGAGAGGCTATATCCGGTGTTCTGCTGGACTTTATCACCGACACCAAGTCAGCGCTCAACGGGTCTCGGTTCTTCTCGAGGAAACCCTCAGCATCATAGGTTACCTAGGATGTGGATTAGAGGCAATGGATTATTGTCGGGATTTAGTTTTCGCATATGGATAATAACCGATCTAAAACTTTACAGCAACTACAAAATCTCACCCTAATAAACGTTTTAGAAGGAAGGCGTGATTTATTGAGAATAATCTATATAATCAGCAAAATGCAATTCGTCTAAATAGGCACTCACTTGTTAATGAGTCATTATTTCGCTTAGCCTCGTGCTTATAATAGAGGAGCTGCTATAGAATAGAGAAATAACTAACTCATACTGAAGCCTTTTGCTAGCCGATGAAACGCGTCACCGAGACAAGTGACGCTAAGATTCAATACCACGAACCGTGCGTTTCCGTCTCAGCGCGCTATCGAGTGCGCTAACTATGGGACGACGCCTCTAATTTACGATGATGTCACCCAGTGGGTGGATATAAGAGATGATTAGGGACTTCTTGTTGCCTCATATTATGGGTGTATCTCAAGTTCTGATGTGTTCATTGGGTGGTTTCCGCGAAAACTTCGCTATCGATCACCTCGCAAACGGCATTGTATTTATGGAGAATTTAAAATACGATAAAAGTTGCACCACGAATAGAAATTCACCGAATTATTTGCGTGAATACCGTATTTATAATTACATTAGCCTTCTTCACAGCAACGCATAAATATATACGGAAAAAAAGAGCCATCCCATTTTCCAAAGATCTGCTGTTTCCAGTAAGTAATTAAGTAGACTAACATTTCCAGCGAAGTGTTTCACTTTGAACAATGGACTGTCGCCTTTCGTAACCCGGCTGTAATAGGGATTGCCCTCGTAGGCCACGTGACAGCGGCGCACCAAGATGACGTCATTGGACTGGGGTGCCCTACTTTCTCCGTCGATGATGTCAAGAATTCCAGGCGTTTTATCAATATGGCTACCCTGTATAGTGTAGAAAACATTGCGTTAAAATGAATCAATTTGAAGGCATCAATCGCTTGGACACACGCGTACCAAGTAGTGCATCTACGCGCCGGCACAGTAAAAGGCGTAGTCTATAAAACTACTGAGATAACGACTTGTGGGATCGGAGTCGATCACTGACCTTTTATGTCCTCCATAATGAGGGAACCTATTGACCACACGCACGCACCGACGCAGAGGCAGAACACAAAAACTCACGCATACACTCACATGCAAATTTAAAAAAAAACTGGCTCCAGCTACCACCGGTATACAAAAAATCATCAGTACAGCCCTTGATTCAATAAAACGCCGGGACGTCAAAAACAAATATTTAAGAAACTCTAAAGAAGAACGTATGAGAAAAAAGAAAAGACGAAGTTGATGAAAAACACATTTGTTTTAAATCTTCTTTTCACTGACTCTAGGGAGTTGATGGACTTTTTAGCTAACAATCTGTGCCTCCCCTGAGGCCTCAATGCTTCACCGATTATGTATCTCTGGCAATGGTGTGTTTGCACGCGCGTATATATATATATATATATATATATATATATATATGTGTGTGTGTGTGTATTTACTCGCGAGTACTCTCTTATGTTTGCTTAAGATGACGTGTGGATATATCCGTATATAAATATAAATGAAAATTACAAAAATATAAATTACACACACGTACACCCCACACATATAAAGTTATACGTCATATATATATGACGAGAGACATTTACCACTGACTATCGGCTGATAAAATACCTCAAAGAGCTTCAATATATCTTCATTGTTTTGGTATCGGATCTTTGTCCAGTCGATGCCACCTTGCTGGAATTCATCTTGTTCCTGTGAGAAGATATGCTCGTTAAAGAAATACTGCAGGTGCTCGTTTGCCAAGTTGATCAGCAGCTGTTCGAAGCCATTTCCGCTGCCATATCGGCTTCGATCCTGACTGGCGAAGTTCTCAAATCCGGACATATCCAGAATGCCGATCGTGTTTTTGTTGTTCCTACTGGACACGGAAAGCAAGGGCGTGACACGAGTATTGACGCGATGTAATGATGTCGAATTTGGAAATAACATTTCAAGGTTACCAAGGTCAACATTTCAAGGTTACCAAACAGGCTCTTAATTAAACATCGGTGAACCTACCTTAATAACGGTTGCGGCATCAGGTGGTTGTTTACCTGTCTGACCAACCAGGTAAACAAATTCAGGTAGAGAGATTTGGCCAAAGAATCTCGACCATAACATGCCTGATTGTAATTTTTCACACGAAGCACATTTCCAAATCCACGAGCTAAAGCATAAAGTATATAGTACAGAAAATACGATTATAAATTGTTTATAATAAATTTGTAATTAACAAATCCTGCTTGATGCCGGTATTTCTTGACTGAATGCCTAAATTGTATGAAGTAGAAGAACATTGTCGAGTATGATAACTGTTTTTTAGCATATTATATTTAAGATGTTTAGATTTCTTTCAAGATTACTATGGAAGGGTAGAAAACGTATTGATGGCTTTGAAAAAACTAAAAAACGGTTTTTGGTACTTCAACATAATATTGTTATATTTATTAAAGAACTCTAAAAGATAGTCATTGGCTATTTGACAATAGAATGATGGCACAAGATGGTACAAATAAAATGTCTATAATTCAAACTTTTGCGATAATTACAACGAATACAGAAAGGCATAAACGTGATTTATTTCATCAGAGGTTGCCATACAACGAAATACAGGAAGTCGTCGACTTACGACCTACACAACTTACGACTGTTCGACTTTACGACCTGCGATACGACTTAAAGATAATTATAATGTCATTACACGGTATAATACATTGACCTAAAAGAAAACTAGACCGAACATGGCCGCCAATTTGATGGTAAGCAGGTCCCAACTTCCGGTCGAGGAAAAAGGGAACGCAGACTGGAAAAATCAGGTTTATAAACGTGGTGAATTATTGTTGTATTGCTGGTTGAATAAGCCGTGTGCGTGGAAGTAATACAAACGGTGTGTCTTTTCATCGGTAAGTATAAGGAACACATTTAAAATAGCTGTTAAAGCGGGGTTTTTTGGCGGGAAATTAAGCTTAACTGTTATTATATTTAGCCTGTACGACAACCCCCGGCCTATCTCTGGCGTTTGATCCCAATTAAACTAGATCTACGGACTTGAATAATAGGACTTTTACATATTTCATGGCATATAATAAGAGAGGAATAATACAGATTGTCTGCACACACAAAATTATAATGCACACAATAAACGTCCGTATTCGTAGGTTCAAAACTCGAAGCGCGGCCGCTTCAACGCTGCTTTTTCCCTTGCCGGAAGTCAGAGCTGTTTGGTCATGGCGGCCAATTCAAACGCTACTGACTGCTCGGTCTAGTTTTATATTTAGGTCAATGGTATAATATACGTAATGTAATTATAACAAAGGCCGACTTCCGACCAGATCAACTTACGACCGGTCGGTAGTAACCAATCAAGGTCGTAAGTCGACGACTACCTGTAGTCTCTAAACTCAGATTGGTTTACTACAACGGCCAATCTTCCATTTAGCCCGATATTCGTATTAAATGACATCGAAAAAGATGAGCAATGCAATTACCAAAGATAAACATACCATTATCAGGAAGAACGTCAACTGTTAAAGCTCTCCTCATCACCTCGGGGTCAACATTTAGCAGAGAACAAGCTGAAAGGTCAATAGAAGGTTGTTTTTGTATTATAAAAACATCTATTCTAAGCATAACTGAACAAAGACGCAAACGCGCATTCTTAGTATATAGATCGTCAAATATTAACCGTAGTATAATAATTATCTATGTTGTAAACAAACATTTTTTTTACATTACAGCTGATGATGATTGATGTTTTACGGGCACTTTTGAGCACATAGTAGGCTAAATGGGTCGAGTGACCTCCAAAGGTAATGAAGCTAATTCAAAGATGAAACACCCTTCAGATACGTCCACGTCGATATTCGAACACGGGTGGTAGTGGTCTGTGATCCAACGCGCTACCAGTTAGACTAAGGAGGCACCACATAATGGCTAGAACCGAGTACTACTGTTTATGGGATTTCGCGTTTATACTTTCTAGAACTGGGCAACCATCGCGACCCTCCAATCTCTAGGAATTAGTTTTTTTGTTGTTTTAATAACATTTTCGCGGACACGGTTAGGCCAAATGAGCCGAATGAAATAACCTTTAGGTACAGCTCGGCTGGCATTTGAACCCCGATCCAAGAGAAATGAGGCTAACTGCGATACCAGTTCGACCACGGAGATACCTCACTGGAACGTGGGCAGGTTCCTAACCCGAAAAGCGAATCATTTTAAGTCACCACTGTATTGGTGAGCCATTCCCCTCTAATTACACCTTTCATGGACGTACCGTATCGTAGTTCGTGATCGTCAGCGACCATGACGCCCCCTGTCATGTCATCTCCTTCCACAAACCGAATATTAGTTAGATGTAAGATGGCTGCCACAATAGACCACAGCAAGAATATATTCTGTAAAATATGAAATATTACATAAATATTACGTATTGCACTTGCACAGTTAAATTTGCGGAAGATTCATCCGATGAGCTTATTTATTCAGAGAGTCGCCCACTAGCCATCCATCTCACTAGTAACTGGAGCCAGCGGTAAAACTAAATATCGCTCACTCACTCACTCACTCACTCACTCACTCACTCACTCACTCACTCACTCACCACTCACTCACTCACTCACTCACTCACTCACTCACTCACTCACTCACTCACTCACTCACTCACTCACGCACGCACTCACTCACTCACTCACTCACTCATCCAGCTAATCATCCAACAAGCCACCCAACCAAATAACCCACCATCCAACCACCCCACCTCCGTTATGAAATCACGAAATAGCAAAAAAGGACGTACAGTGCTAACATGCGGGATGTCGAAATACCATAACCAATCAATAAAATCGATTATAAATAAATTCTAACAATCAGCAAACCCAGTAATATAATCGATAGCCAACCCTCATTCGATCTGTCAACCACAATATTACTCTTAGTATTGCTCAAGACAGACTCGACTCAGAGTGTTTACCTCAGCTGGGTCTTTGTCTATCACTTAAGATGTTACAGTTGATTAATTGGCCTGTCTTGAGCCAGACTCAGTGATCTCAACAATACCGAAGCAGTTTCCAGATCAAGGATAGTGCATACATATATCGTATCCTGGAAGTTTTACTGGATTCCCGAAGTTAATAAGTTAGGATTTCATATATTTTAATACGGTCGCGTGATATATATATATATATATATATATATATATATATATATATATATATATCGATAAGGCATTGCTAAAGGTCTATTCCGTATTCGTGCTTGTATTTGTACAACAACATTGTATTCATTGCCAAAGGATAAACAAAAAGCTCAATTTCGTGCTGTTCGGCTTCAGTCTTCGCTAATTACGGCTTAGATTCTTGTAAGGTGTAAATAAATTGATGCTATCCTCATTTACCTCTTTGCTGAAGCCTATTTCCTTCATGATGGTGATAATTTCTTGATATTTGTCGGCGTACTGAAGTTTTTCTTCTTCGCCACCGAACACCGGATATCTGTCTTGTCGGAGTATTCATGTAATATATATATGTATATATATATATATATATATATATATATATATATATATTATATGAAGACATTCACACACACACACACGCACGCACGCACGCACGCACGCACACCCAAAACCAGAAAAAATAGATAATTTAAAAAGCTAGTTGTTACTGCATCGGGGAAATAACAACAATAACAACTACTACTGTTAATAGTACTAATACTACTGCTAGTGCTACTAGTACTACTATATCTACCACTACTACTACTATTACTACTACTACTATTACTACTACTACTACTATTACTACTACTACTATTACTACTACTACTACTACTACTATTATTACTACTACTACTACTACTAATAATAATAATAATAATAATAACAAATATATAATACCATGATAGTAATCGGTTTCAAGATAAGTTTAATAATATTGACAGTCATGACTGCTATTATAACACTAATAAAGCACTGTAAATAGTCACATCGTAAATGACCCTCTCAAGTGTTAGCACTTAATCGGTTATTACCTGTAAGTGTCAGGCTCCGTCAGTTTGTAAACATGGCGGTCTTCCTCTCTGATGCCGGCCAAGAGGTAATAAAAGGCGTGGAAATTCTTATCTCTAGACGATCTCCGAACAACGCGAGACTTCTCCAACATGTATTCGTGGATCTCGGCTGTGAATTAAAACGGCCATAAAATGTTAACGCTAAAGACAATGCGGATAGTGTGGCATGAACAACGGCTATAACACTAATTAATGTACGCCTTAAATCCTCTGCTAACATCATATTTATGTACGAGTTGTGGCTGTCTTATTGTGGGGCGTGCGCTTAACGATAAAAACACATTGCCGATAATGGTTGGGAGCGATGGTTTCGGGGTTCTGACTGCGGTCCTATTTCGAGGAACAGATCGTATTAACCGATCTTTTACTTGGTAAACTAATATGTGTTGATCGGTGACATTAAGACAACACGAAGCTTTTCGCCACGTCGTCTTATTATTATTTTTCGGTTCTGGCTTGGGGTTTTCCAGATGGAAATTCCCAAAAAACTAAACGTTTGTTCGGTGAAATGATGGACATGGAAAGATAATTACTAACTGATGGATTAAAACACAAAATAATTATAATAGTTAGTTTATACCTTACTAATATAATAATTCTATTAAGTGGCAATTTGTGCCCAGAAGAAAGATTTTTAATAAAAAGTCTAACATTTGTAATTGTTAGAATTCTAAATGTGAACTTCCTTCTGTGAAGCTGTTACTAGAGTATACTTGAGTTTCTGGTCAGTAAAGGCCGATTTAGTTCTCTATTGTATCCATTTCGTGTAGATTTGTTGCTGATATATAGGTTTTTTATTGTAAATCTTTCAACACGGCCATTGTATTGTGACCTCTATTTAGGCCAATCCTCACAGGAAATGACTAGTTGATAGGTTGATAGATAATGTAATGAGCTGAGCTCCGCTTACTAGGAAGTAGGTAGTTTGTCGTCAACCTGTGGGTCTTTTTATTTAAAAACAAACAGCAACCAAAACTAAAGTCTACCTGTTTTAGGTAGCCATAATCTTCCCTCGTAATAGACACACAGAGGGGGAGGGGGAGGGAGGAATAGCCTACTATATACGGCCCGACATGCAGACAAATGGAAAGATAGATGAATAGATAGATAGACAGACAGCGTAAACAGACAGACAGGTAGATAGATAGACAGACAGACAGGCAGGCAGACAGACAGACAGACACAGAGATAGAGAGAGAGAGAGAGGGGGGGAAGAGACGTGCTCAAAGTGCGTGTGTTTTTCTACATTCATGCATGGTAATATTTTCAAGTACTCTACCTCCTTGTAGTTGACCTAACTCTGTGAAGAGAAGCTCAATGTATTTGCCAAAACGACTACTGTTGTCATTCATCATTGTTTTGGCATTTCCGAAGGCTTCTAACAATGGGTTTACCTGTATATATATATATATATATATATATATATATATATATATATATATATATATATATATATATACGCACACACACACACAACACCACTAAAAGACACAGACACAGACACACCCACACACACATATATATATATATATATATATATATATATATATATCTTGTATACTCTGCATACATGCTATTTCTTCAGAGCATTATTATAAACACTTTACTGACATGTATTATATTTAGGTATTCTATCGTTTAAATGAGACGTTGTGTTCAAAATACCGATTAAATCAGCTAAGATTAAGGCCTATTCACCTCTTATTTATGGAGCTGTTAAATTTATCAATATCATCAACAATCTGGAAAGCCTATTGCTTATTGCTGCCAATGATAGCTTCATAAATCGCTGAGTTGGGCTGCTTTTCGATTAGATATTTCACGTGAAAGGTGGGACGGCCACAATGGAGTATACAGGATGTGGCCCACAGAAAGTGGAACCTGGAATGTGATATGTGGAATGAGGAACCAATACTGGCTGACTAATCGGCAGCGGTATTATGGCAAAAAGTGGCTTCTTTTTACAAAACGCAAACAAATCGAAGCGACGTCATGGTAAGGGCGTCGTGCTGTGTCGGTTTCTGGTTGACGTAATCGAACCAAGAAGGATGGCATCAGCTTCATGACGCACAATCAATCTAGGTCTAACAGTTCATTATTGGTTCTGTTCAGGGCCGAGTTTGGGTTATTTAACCTCAGCGCTGGTCAGACCTGTGAATATGGCCACAGACACAACTATGAGCCGGCTTCAAGGCCAAGACCTGGAGTTTCGCAGCGCACTTCTATAACCTCTGGGCCATCGCCACACCATTATTATTAATTGTGTATAATATGAGGCGTTATAGTTGCACGCTTTAGCTCATGAAATACGTTACCAAACGTATAAATTGTTGTTGTTGTTATTTTATTGTTGTTATTCGCTGTTTATGTCATCGTAGCTACCCAGGCTCTGGAACGCCTCCGTGGTTTAGCGGTAGCGTGCTGGACCACAGATCACTATCACCCGTGTTCGAATCCCGGCGTGGGCATATCTGAAGGTTGTTTCGTCTTTCACTTCGTCTTATTACCTTTGCAGGTCGCTCGGCCCATTTAGCCTTCCTTGTGCACAAAAGTGGCCGTAAAACATCAACATTCTACATTCTACCCAGGCTCTAAAGTCATTTTCCTGTGCATTTGACGCAGCTAAACCACAGGGATGTTGTCTATATGTCCATTTCTATTTTGAATAATACTACAACATGTCTTTACGTAGCATGGACTCTACACGGCGTTAGGTAGCTTTATTTAGTGGGGTCATTAAACACGAGCAGCCACTCCGTGGATTCTAACCCGGGACAGGTTGCATTCCTTTTCACTTTGCTATAAATTAACTACTTCGTTAAAAACGGACGCTGACAAAAGCCTATACGTTACCTTGATAATTATTTCGTCGAGGGAATGTTGCTCTTTCTTGTTGTCGCATATAAAAGCCATGTGTTCAATCAACAGTTTCGTACTCTGGGTTTTTCCAGCCCCGGATTCTCCGCTCAGTAGTATTGATTGCGGTCCACCGGTCCGACGCATGTGCGAATATGCCTTGTTTGCCACCCAGTAAATGTGTGGTGCTAGGTGATCCCGTCTTGGTAAACCTCTGTATTGACGATTGTACTGGAGGAAAAAAAAACAGTGATGAATATTGCGTATGGTAATATGATAGATGGGATAATCCCTTAGTAAATCTCTCTACCCTCCCCTCTTTCTCTCTCTCTCTCTCTCTCTCTCTCTACCGTCTCCCGCCCCCCCTCTCTCTCTGTGTGTGTTTGTCTTCCCACATTCCACCCTCTCTCTCTCTCGTGTGTGTGACTGTGTGTGTGTGTGTATTTATGTTCGTGTGTGTGTGTGTGTGTGTGTGTGTGTCTATATATATATGTGTCTTTCCCAATTCCCCCCTCTCGTGTGTGTGTATTTATATTATTGTATGTGTGTGTGTATGTGTGTGTGTGGGGGGGGGGTGCGTGTGTATACCTTCATGTCGTAAATGTGTAGCGATCTGTATGGATTGATAGCAACTAGCACATCGCCGATATAAGTCTGCAAGAATAAACAAGTGGAAGAATAAACAAATATTTATGCGAGGTAGACTAATGGCGTAATAAGACAAATTGTTTTGATTAAAAAAAATTTTGCGACAGTACTAACCTCAAACACGTTGTTAATAATAATAATAATAATAATAATGTTTGTCAACATTGCTTACGTATATTTTTCCATGTTTATATCTAGTTGTTAGAGCCAGTAATAATGATCTTTCGTCTAGATGGTCTAACTGGGTCAGATCGGCCACGTCATAGGGGTCATGTGACGACTGGGATGTCGGGTGAAGCGCCATTTTGTAGCTTTCTTTTACTCACTTTGGCGTATCATAAATTGTTAATAGGAAATTCTGTAAGATAGATAAGAGATATAAACTGATATTGCTAGTCGCAATGATGATGTTTCTTCTATAACAGCAGCAGCAGCAGCAGCAGCAACAACAACAACAACAACGATAACCACAGCCACAATAATAATAACAACAACAACGTCGACCACAACTACAATAACAATAAGAATAACGACAACAACTACAACAATAACAACAACAACAACTAATAATAATAATAATAATAATAATAATAATAATAATAATAATATCACGATTACGATTATAGTTGGTGCTCCTGGTGTTGCTACTATAACTGGTACTGGTATTGCTGTTACTATTCCTGTTTTCATCATTATCACTAGCATTGTATGATTGTGTATTTGCGTGCTTGTGTGCGTGCGTGTATGCGTGTATGTGTGTTTGTGTTGTAGTCATGTTTAATACGAAGCCAATCTGATTGACAGATTGGAAAACAAGTTTTAGTGAACAAAAAGGTATTGAAATGAGCAGTTTTAACGTGTCGTAGTCGTTGCTGTTGTTGTTACTAGAAATGGCGATAATAAAATATTTTATTTATCTGATATCGCAGCTCTACACAAGAGCGCAGATAATAAACAGATCAAATATTACCCATCGTGAAAGCAACATCCCAGGCTATCAGCGGATAGACGTATGTTATACTTAGCATCACCCTACTCTAGCCAAATGGCGTCTAACTCAGTTCAGAGTCACATTCGGTCAAATAACATGGCCTGACATCTGATATCACGGCAAAAACATCATAATTCAAAATACCACCCTCATTGCTGTATAATAATAATAATAATATAGATGAATTTGTGCTTCGCTTTGTTGTAATCTGTGTTGAACACACAGGCGCAACGACCTATAATATATAACTGTCTACGATAACCTGTGGTATACTTATACCTCTAATTGCGAAATAACCGTGATGCGCCCTGTCCGTACCTACCTACCTACCCATACTTTACAACTCGTAGTGTACACCTATCCGTGATATCATATTGTACACACTTCAGTGGGTTATGCCGAGTTTCTTTTATTTCGGCTTGTCTAAGATGAAATTTAATTTCCAGACCTATCAACTAGAAACATCCGTGTAATAACTCTTCGACCGACATCTGAACGACTGCGTCAATTCAGCGGATTGGAGGGAGGCTTATTTTTTGGAAATAGGAAGTGACGACATTTCGCGCGTCAGGCCGTGAGTAAAGAAAATCTTAGCATCCTGGTAATGTCTCTTAACAATGTTTGTCCTCTAGACGTGACCGCCTGTGTCAAGAAACAGCTTACGCCAACATCGAGCCCAATCTATGTTCGCCGTACGTACCAGACAAGACATCAATAAACATGATGACTGGTTCACTCCGAAGGCTCATCTTGTCGACCGAAATCGCCCCGAGACGAGCTACAATTACTAAGAAATCTCACGAAACAGAGTGAGTTTACTGGCCTGTGGTGGCTCTCAGAGATATTGACGAGTCGCGTCAAAACTGCGAAGTAAAATTGTTGTTTAAAAATCTCACAACATTCGATGTTCGCCTGAATACTAATGGTTGTGGTCACACAACGGTTACCGTGGTGTGCTATACAAAACCTGTGGTCCTCGGTTCGGATTCATCAACTCATTGGTAATCTTTCGGGTACTCAATGGTTGATTCAGTCATGAGGACTGCCTACTCAGATAGCGATATCGTTTTGGTGATTATGCACCAATAATTATGGAAAGATGGAAAAGAAACAAAACTGCGAACGTATAAAGCCCTTTGCTTTAGAACACGTTGTCCAGCTGGTAGCGCGGCTGGCCACGGGCCTTCAGTATCGGGGTTCAAAGACAGCCATCACCATAACTGAGGGATGTTTCATCTCTCACTTCGCCCGGCTTCCGTGGACTATTGTACTGACGCAGTTTAGAGCGGGCACACATGTGGCCGGAAAACGACATTACCCATTCCGGCTGTCGGCTGACCATTGACCGCATTTCTGTGTTAAATCTGACTATTGTCTCGATTCACGACAGACAATACGCGTTTCACATTATTTGGGGTATTATTAAATTACATATTATTTGTACAGCGCCTTTGAATGGCTCCTGCTAGTAAGGGCGCTTTATTAAATATACATTATTATTATTATTATTACTTACGACATATTTTCCACGACGGTCACATATAAAGTTCGGAAAGCTTCACTTCCGCGCTGTTAGCAACGAGAAATGGAAAGCTTGAGCTCACCTTTTCGCCGATAGCCCGATCTCGCCGCTCCGTCTATTGCGATTGGCTCATTTCCGGGTTGATGACGATCCTTTTCTCTTCCGCCGTTTGATGGATCACCTGCCGGCGCTGGCCTCGCTTTAGCGTGAAGTCTTCCATGACGAAGTCGTGGCAAGGAAGTGGCCAATGCCACGCTTAGTCACGCCGCACTGAAAATAGGTCGTTACTGTCATGCATGTACCGCATGGCTCGCAGGGAGGGGGTGGAGTGAAATGATGTCACTGTCACCTATTTAGATATTAAACTAATAAAAAGACATATTTAGGAGCCGCGATTCTTAATATTTCAAAATCACACAGACTCCTATATTGGTTGGGTGATTAATATGGTGGATAAGCGAATATTTATCTACAACGTATGACACTACTTGGAGAGACTTAGTTAAACCGTAGAATTGTGCCCTACAACTGTTTGCTCGTCATCGTCAATTCCACACTTTAATAAAGCCAGAAAACGCCCAAAATTAATTTTGGGAAAGACCCGGTTTGAACAAATCTGGTTCACTTCAGATTAGGTAGCCGACACGCGTCTCGGTGTACGCAGCGCACAGTGAGGTCTATACGTTGAGCGTACAGCCGGATGTATAAGTTGAGCGTACAATCGGATGTATACGTGGAGCGTACAGCCCGATGTATACGTTGCGGTGTACATAGCACGCTGTATTTATCCCAATGTACATAGCTAACTGACTGGGCACACTACCGTACATATCGCTAACTGTAAATACTGCTGCGTTCGCATAGCGGTGTACATTTCAGTTTATAGAGGCAGGACTGTAGATAATATCTTGTAAATAGAAACGAAGTGTCTGGTTCCGTGTACATAGCACGCCGCTGTAAGCCGCTAAGCCTATACACACCATTGTACAAACCCAGCTATATATATCACAGATTACACACCGTATTGAAAAGATCGCATTGCATATAATTGGGGTTTCATTGTACAGCGCCGTTTGAATGGCTCCTGCTAATAAGGGCGCTTTATTAAATATGCATTATTATTATTATTATTATTATTATTGTACAAGTGGGGTATCCAGTTCAGTGTACATAGGACGCGATAGGCAACTAAGAGCGCAGACTTTACTGTACAAACATAGCTGTACATACCACAGTATACACATACCATTGCACATATCGTACGAAAGCGCACATGCCTCATCGTACAAAACTAGCTGTACGTACATAACAATCTTGAACGAGGAGAGCAAACAGTGTTGTTTGTATACATCTTAGCTATTTAATCGTTCGGCGCATCATTATCGACGAAGTTCAGTTGTGTTTAATCTGGATGGCGCTTCTTAACTTACCAGTAGGCCAGCTGAAGTCTAGCCGTGCTTTATTTGAGCGAAATCGAGCATTTCTCTAAAATAACAACAGAAATGTGCTTGATAGGCGATTCGTTTTTTCACGTCATTGTGCTTGTTCTGTTCGTAACATCAGTTTTTATTGTTAGGTGATATTTCTTTATATTTTAATATTGGGGGAATGACATCTATAAACTTATGCTTCTCGTATGTTCTTAAAGGTTTCTAGTTTTCTCTCTCTCTCTCTCTCTCTCTCTCTCACACACACACACACACACACACATCACACACACACACACACATTACATTGCGCCAACCAAAGTGTGCATAGTAAAGCGTACAAATAACCTTTGGTGTGTGTGAGCGCGCGCGTGTGTGTATGTGTGTGCGTGCATGTGTGTCAGATTTTTTTTTATTTGCCGAATAACACGACAAGCAGCTAATTTTATGACTGTGATAACGCAAAATACAAAAGACATCAACATCTGATATCAGGATAACATAGTTATACATATCCCCCGGTCTTCTCTCAGAATACCCCATATATATATATATATATATATATATATATATTTTTATTTTCCTGCCCACGTAGAAATCTATGTATCTAAGAAAAACAAATATTTCGCAAACAAACAAGATCGGCTGAGTGCCCACAAATGTGACCAGGTTTAACAACAGACCGGGTAGACTCTAGCTGTGGCTTTAAGTTTGGCCTTAAATAGACTTACGTTATGGACTTTCTGCAGTATAAGTTTATATGGTTACTTACAGTCTTACAGGACGTAACAGTGATACAAATTGTTTTTAGCCTTACTGCCTTATAGGACTTAAACCGCATAACCCTATCTCCCAACTGCCTAATAGACTTACAGCTTACTGGCTACAGATTTAGGGGGATTTATCCAAGTAACATCAAAGCATTGATATGAGTCAGCAGTAATACCAAAACTTTAACTGCAAAGGCACGCCTTCAGAGGGCACACAACTTCATCGCCTTACAGCCTTAATCTTCTATATAATAGACCCATTGCATGATGACGTCAAATACCAAAACAAACCAGGCGCGCTTTGCATTGTGGGATTTATATGGGTGGGGGGTGGTGTCCGCTGAGCGATAATACCGTAATAATCCCGCCATTTTAACCGTAAATGTCAATGTACCGGATCTGTTATAAATTGTTTTGGTTTTTGACGTCATCATGCTTCAGGCTTATTGTGGCTCTATACAGCCACAGCCTTACAGGCTGTGCCAAACAAGCGACAGCCTGGGGATATTCCCCGAACTACAAGCAAGCGCAGCCTTAGAATTCATTACATGTAGTGTTCGAGTCTTAGAGACATACATCTTTCTGGCTTATGCTCTCACTATGTACGAGCACCACACCATAACACTCTTTGACGCATAACCCTGCAGTAGTTTGTCCTTATAGTTCAGATATTTTTACAGCATTGTTGTATGATAAACGGATAGTTTTACAATTTTATCACAGATCGACAGTAATCTTGGGAATCAAAGCCTATATGCATTTAGTGAAACATTTGCAAGCATCACTTAACATCCTTATAGATCGACACTAATACCGTGTTGCAGTCTCTAAACCTTATAGATTAAATCGGTGTAGTCTTATTTCCTCACGGTGTGTATAAACGTTATACAATACAAACGTATAGCCTTACTGCAACTCGCTGTTTTATCCTTACAACATTTCAGACTTCGACTGGAATCCAAGTCCGGATTTACAAAGGAAGCTCTATAGACTTACAACTGTACGAGCTTATGTGCTTATTTTCTGACAACGTTTTGGTCGTACTGCGTTATATAACTTAATTTACGCAACCCCATATTCTTACTAACTTATAGACTTACGGTGCCAGAGTCTTACAGAAAGACAGATAACACACACACACACACACACACACAGACAAGGTGTTTGTGTATGTTTTCAAGCCTTTAAGAGTATACTGTTAAAGGTGTTACTTCATTATCATGCAGTTAGCAATGTTACCGTGTATTAAGCTGGCGTCTGCATGGCTCGAAGGCCTGCTGTCTGGAACACCTCTGCAGTGGACGGTAGGTAGGAGCAGTTCACACTGGAATACAACGTGCACAGCATAAATGTAGGTCGTGCGAGTGTCTGGCAGACTTCATAGTTTGTGTCTGTGTTGGTGTCTGGTACCGGTATCTGCTGTGGCAGCGATTACAGGCAAGCTGATGCCTATTAGTGCATGCTGAATTTGAGAAAACATAATGACATCTCTTATACGTCTTGGTGTGTACAAAGAGTTCCACATGAGGTGTTATTATATATATATATATATATATATATACCAGTGGCAAAGCGTGATGCGAATGTTGTGAGCTCCGGTGGCCTAGTGGTTAAGTACGCGGTACTTGATAAGACCCTGTAAGAGGTCGAAACTTTTCCAGAGATTAATTTCTCGGCTCAGAACATCGTGGGTGGCTGACCACGTTAAATGGCGCTGCCGTCTCCATTGAATTATTTAAAATAAAGGGAGATGTTAAAAAAAAACCTGAGGACGTAAAACACTCTGGCAGTGACCAACTCGGGGTATTTCGGCTCCATCTTTCCGTACTGTTCCCCTGTGAGTGGTGGGGGAGACAAGCCAGCACACGTTAACCAATTAAAGAGTCAATATGCCATGTCTTTTCTCCGACAGGGGGGGGGGGGTGGGGGGGAGTGGGAGTGGTGAGGAATGAAAAGAAGGAGAAGGTGAGTGAGTGAGTGAGTGAGTGAGTGAGTGAGTGAGTGAGTGAGTGAGTGAGCATGGTGATGTTATAACGATAGCGACCTAACCACGTGCAGCTTCCGTAGCTTTAGGGATAAATTTTTGTTTGAGATAAAAACAAACAAACAACAACAACAAGAGAGATAAGTTTCGATGTTCCAGAAATGATGGGAATTAGAGTAACACAGCGATATCCTATAAAGTAATCTAGAGTAGGTCCTGGATCGATCTTAACTGTTTCATCAACATCCTTTAAATGATCCTATAGTCTCCAGGATTCCACATAATGCAATCCAAGTACATGGACATGGACACATTCTTTCTTTCAGGTGATGTTTTGGACTGTAACGTCTCTTCCAGTAAACGAGGTGACGTATCATCGCGGATTAATTATGTTCTAAGGGACTGCAACACGTCTTGTCGTCAGATATACGTCTTACCAGCAATCCGGTGCCGTATACCGACACTTATTGTTAGAAGGTGTCATATCTGATGTTACTGAATACCAACACACAACACAAGCCGACCTAACATCTGTGTCATAAAACAATGGCGGGATGTTATACCGTTGCCACACAACACGAGGCTTCATTGTTTGATTGTAAAACAATGTCACCCGATATTGCACGCAATATATGGTGTAAGATATCGCGACACATCACTGCATATCATCACACGATCTGTGCTCTAATAAGCGCTCGATGCTTGGAGACCGAAGCATGCAAACCTGGTTTTAAATAGAACGACATGGCGGTGGGGAAAATGTGGCGCATTGGAGGTACCTGGTATACGTATGCGGAATGTCAACAATGGCGGAATGGTATTGGAAAATTTGTAAACGTTATTTACGGATTTCACAGACGACTGCTCAAATTTGTCTTTATTGTTTTGTGTCACTATGGCATTGTTTGCAGAGAAAAGGCACTCGACTGATGATAATGGAATAATTCGGTTATCTTATAATCAGCTTAAATCTTGATCCTAAAAGAGATACAATCTAATTATTGTTGCCTTAATGAATATGATTATTCGGTTGTGTCTCCTTCCGTTAATAGAATGAATACGATAAATACCTTGCAGCACTTCATTATGGGAATTAACACCTTAATTGATTGCAATGGCTCTAATTACTGAAATGTTTTGTATTATAAAGATATGTGACACACACAGAGACACAGATACACACAGACACACATATGCAGACATACGCACACATATCTCCACATACATACATACATACATACGAATTAGCTGGTTCCCACAGGCTGATGAGTAGACCAGACACATGCTTAGGTATACGCACACATTTATCAATATGTGGAGGTATGGAACATTTTATTTTTAGATTAATGTATGTATAGTTGTATTTAGATTTATGGAGGTAGGTTTCGAAGGATGTTTAGATATGTTGATGATCTGTGCCTGTTGCCTCTTACTACGTACCCTAAAACACACACACACACACACACACACACACACACACACACACACACACACACACACACACACACACACACACACACACACACACACACACACACACACACACACACACACACACACACACACACACACACACATACACACACACATACACACACACACACACATACACACACACACACATGTACACGCATACACACAGAGAGAGAGAGAGAGAGAGAGAGACATGCATTGAAAAAATCGTACATAATAATAATAATATATATTATATTTATATAGCGCCCTATTCACCTTATAGGGGGAAAGCGTTAATCAAACACATAGCCATCGCTTCCTGTTATGTCATAATGCGACAGATTAATGGGTAGAGACCATCGGAGATTTTGAAGGTAGACCCATATAGAATAATCTGATACCGACCATGACAACGTCTATAGACATAAATATTAATAGCTTTATCCAATCCTTTTGAACCAGTACGAGCGATTATTATGATATATTTATTACAAACTTGTGCTTCCTTGTGGCATGACTCATTTGTCAAGTATTTGCTGAGTCTCACAGGCTGACAAATGGCCCAGACTTATTATTAATATCCTTAGATTATATATATATAATAAAACTGTATGCCACGTCATAAGAAGTGTGCCTTCTTGGAAAACCCCGCTATTACAGATAGATCTCCATATACATGTATATGAAAAGGCGCTCAATTCAGTGATACCATTTCGTGATAGTATTAACAGCATTTTACAATATAATATCACGTTCTGGTCTACTCTGTAACGCATATAAACCCTAACAATACCAGGACATTAATATTTAATTGCCATAACCGAAAGATATATTTTCCAAGAAATCCAAAGAGTTCACGTATTTTAGCCTCAATACTGGGCACACCAAGACCGACTTCCGGAGGAAATACATTACCCAAGCACAGATATGAGCCGGATTCGAACTCGGAACCTGGAGGTTTGTAGGGAGGTTATCTAACGACTGAACGGCCCATGTAAATAAAAAGAATCGATCGAAATATATGAAAGTTAGATATATGATTCTGTCCTTTTCAAGTAGACTCCTTATGGGCATGACTAATTATTATTAAAATGGAAAATGAAATATGATCACTCCTGCTACCCCTAGGGGCGTAGATCTGTGGGGCGTATACTTCTTCAAGAAAGGTGTGCAAGGATGAGCCGCGTATCGTATAGAAAACGACGCATCCGATTTGATAACAAATATGACATTTATGAAGCAGACACAAGATATAGTAAATGGTTCTTGAACGATTTACAGAATAAGAAAGTTGAAAAAATCCGCAGATAATTTTAAAACAGTGAGTTATAACTAACAATTAAGGACAATCGGTGCGCTATAATTATGTCAGTTTTTTTAATTTTAAATTTATTCTTTTAGCACACACACACACACCTAAGGATGGAATTAAGACGTGGAGCTATTAAGGACTTGATCTGTGAAAGATAAATAGGATATTCTAGGTACGACGAGCTTGAATTATTAACCAGAGCCATGGAGTTGTTTTGAACAAGTTCACTTTAGAAATAGTTTCGACCGGATTCTAAAAGGGCGCTCCCATTGGCTAACCGGTAGGGCGGTCGGTCACGGATCTATAGCACATGGCTTCAAACCCAGCACGGGCTGTGTCGGAAGGGTGTTTCATCGTTCAGTTCGCCTCATTGCCTTTGGAGTGGCCTGACCAATTTAGCCCAGCTTATGCCCAAACGGTGTCTTAAAACAGAAACATTTATATTTAATATTTCTCCTTTCATTTCTGACCCGATATATGCTCGTCAAAATGAGTTCGTTCTCACGATTACAAGTCCCAGCTAGTATTCGAGCGGTAGCGTCTTATTTGATCAAATAAATCACAAAATAGGGAACTCTCCAAGGTCAAGATGACGTAAGAGAGTAACGCGCAGCTCGCGGGCATTTTGGACGGAGCTACTTCGGCAATATTGAACGAAGGATTGGAGGAGGCGTCCCAAACACAAAACACGGGTTTTGTAATGGCTTCAAATTTGGCTTGATTTATGGCTTCGTTACAAACTCATATCAATAATTTTCTCTTTGTTGGCGACTGACAGGTGATTGACGTTTGTCAACTGATAAAACAGTTCACCCCCAGACTGATGTAGATCAGCCGCTGGCTTCGCGGGGTTTGACGTGTGCCCAATAAACAACTCTTTCGGTGGCCTAGCGGTTAAGCACCCGGCACTTGGTGCCAATGGTCGCAGGTTCGAACCCCGTAAGAGGTCGAAACTTTTCCAGGGATTAATTTCTCGGCTCACTACATTATGGGTGGCTGACCACGTTAAATGGCGTTGCCGTCTCTACTGAATTATTTAAAATAAAGGGGGACATTAAAACCCCCCTAGGACGTAAAACACTCTGGCAGTGACCACCCTCAGGGTATTTCGGCTCCATCTTTCCGTACTGCTCCCCTGTGAGTGGTGGGGGAGGAGATTTCTCAACCACTCCAACATAGAGGCTGTGCTGAATAAGCGACAGCCTGGGGATTCTCCCCGAACAACAAAGCCAAAGCCATGGAGTTGATATTTCGTTCGTCGAAAACGATAGAGAACGAACTAATTCGTTTCGCTGATATAAACAATTATCGGAGTAATGGGCGGTCAATGAACACCCTTTGCATAGAGTGACTATCAGATTGTCGTTATTAATTTGCGCTTTGAACCCGTATTATCGTATTCAGCAAATCATGACCGACCACGACCAGCACCGATTTAAGTGCCGCCTGCTTGTTATGTTTACCTCAGTTGCTAGAAGCAACCAGCCATTGGGATAGGTTGGAAAGGAATTATGGAAGAGAAAATAGAGCGAGGAATGCTATTAAAATAATTCAACACCTGTTCGAGTCGTGCAGACTTGCATCCTTATCTCTTAATTATAATTAGTCGGTTTTGTTTTAATGCTAATTTTGGACGGTTCCTTGGTGCTAGTTTTATTGGATGAGTTTCCTATCGAAAGAACCGGTGAGGCGTGAACGTCACCCCCAAATAATGTATATATATATCACCTCGTCGTGTAAACATACAATGGTTTGTTGTTCGGGGAGAATCCCCAGGCTGTCGCTTAATCAGCACAGCCTCTATGTTGGAGTGGTTGAGAAACCTCCTCCCCCACCACTCACAGGGGAGCAGTACGGAAAGATGGAGCCGAAATACCCTGAGGGTGGTCACTGCCAGAGTGTTTTACGTCCTCAGGGTTTTTTTAACGTCCCCCTTTATTTTAAATAATTCAGTGGAGACGGCAGCGCCATTTAACGTGGTCAGCCACCCACGATGTAGTGAGCCGAGAAATTAATCCCTGGAAAAGTTTCGACCTCTTACGGGGTTCGAACCTGCGACCATTGGCACCAAGTGCCGGGTGCTTAACCACTAGGCCACCGGAGCTCACTGAACACATACATACAATCATATATATATATATATATATATAAAACACTTGATAATACCAGGGTTCGATACTGACGTCAGTCTTCCTCGGTCCTAGGCCGAATAATTTGATGTCTGCTCCATGCCCCTCCCCCCTCCCAGCTAATAATTGCTATCTCAGACTGATGAGATACTATCATTGCACCGTTTAGTGCAGCTAGATAGTTGCTGAAAGGGGGCGAATTACTTCACAAGTACAGCGTCATAGATAGGCGTGACCTCATTTGCGGAGATTGGTCAGCAGACTAGCCAATCACGGTGTATTTTACGTGAATATGTTCCTTGTAGGCCGAGTTGATATTTCTGTGAAAGTCGAGCATAATCAGCCACATCTTCGGAATAATTTTGTAGATTTATTTGTGTAAATACGTTTATATCACGTGCAGAGTAACTGAATATGCAGCAACCATTCTGAAGTTAAGTACAAGATGACAGAGGCCACAGTGCTGATCTTTTCAGCAAGGCCAACAGCATTTTGAACTTGCCAGGCAAACACTGGTTATTACTATTCGCCAACTTGGCTATCCACAAAGGATCACTTAATACCACACGCTTCTACATAATTCAATTAAGTAATAGATGTTGTAAATATATGACTCGCAAACACCAGATGATACCATATACCAACAGATAATGCAAACATCACCATTCCCATATCCAAATATGTCTTGATATGGTACCGTATTGTACCGTATATCGCAATACCGGACAATATCACATACAACTACACTACATATAATAATAACGTACATAACCATATTGTGTTAAAGAATCTTAGATAATAATAAAAACCGAGAACAACCGATATCGAGAGAAAACAATTCATAATAATAACAACAACAATAATAATAATAATAATAACTATTATTATTATTATTATTATTGTATTCCACATTAACAAAGCTTTGAAGATTGAATTATCATAAAAATACAATTTCAGTTTGTCATTATAGTACTCGGTGTTATTCATAATACATTTTAGATTGAACTCGTCATATATAAAATTTTAGATAAAAAATACAACCCTTATATAATATTGGAATACTTCATACTGAGTTAGAAATGCTCAAACTACGGACGAAATATCTCCATATCAGATCACATCAAGTCACAAACACGATGAGTTTGTAAAGATTCTCACTACTGCCGTGATCTGACTTGGGTGTTCTACTCCCAAACTCCACGGCTGTAGGTGATTCGTTTTTGTTTTTGCTTGGCGGCTTAGGGACTGGTGAGACATTACACATGTCTCAGAAAGAAAAGTCGCCACTCTGGATTCAGTCCCCTGAAGAAACGTCCAGAGTTTGAATTCACGGTTCGAGATTCTCTGTGCCTGTGCCTTATTATACACAACTAAAACACACAGATATATATATATATATTAATTTGCGACCACAAAATACAGAACTCGATTCTCCCCTGAAAGTTGGTCCATACGAGACGGCCACATGACACCACAAAACACAGCGTGGTTCCACATGATAAGTAGGCCTGTATCACACCCCATCAAATACACACACACACACACACACACACACACACACACACACACACACAAAACCACATCGGCAACTGTCACCGATACAATCATGGATATTAATATTATTAATGGGTTTGTGAGTGGGCGGTTGGGATAAATGGCCGAGGGAAGATTCCCTTAGGAAGCACCGCACAAACATAGGTATCTTGGTTCTGATCAGTGCTATTGTTGCGTTTTATATTATTATTATTATTATTATTATTACTTTTTTAAATTTTATAGTAAAATTAGTAGTTGGAGTAGTAGTAGTAGTAGCAGTACTAGTAGTGGCTTTTTGACAGTTATAAACAGCTATATCCAGGTTATAAATATGTACTGAAATAACCTCGTCAGGGTGTTTAATTCTAAGTGCTGTGTTCATTAACTGACATAAATGTTGCTATCTCTCACCCCCCTCTCTGTCTATCTCTCTGTTTGCCTGTCTGTATGTCTATCTATCTAAATATCTATTCATCTCTTTCTTTTATACCAAATAATATGATTTTGTTCGTTTGTGTGATTGAATGCCTTTACACAAGTGTAAACCTTTTTACAATAGTGTTTTCATTTTTTGTTGACATCTTACTGATATCAGCTTCACTCACTTTATTCTATATACTGGGAAGGTTCTAAAGCCTGTTTTTATCATTTACAATGTGTACGTGTGCGCGCGTGCGCGTGAGTGTAGGACAGCGTGAAGATGTGTTTTACCAGTATATGAAACGGCACTGTTAGAGATACTCACGAATCGTGAGTACACTCTCTGGATGATTCATTAGGGGAACTTCTCGAGGGTAGAGAGTTTTATGTGTGTATTATATATATATATATATATATATATATATATATATATATATATATATATATACTGCGTACGTGTGTGTACGCGCACGCGTGCGCATGTTGATGATGATGCTGCTGATGCTGATTGATGTTTTACGGCCACTTTTGTGCACATGGTGGGCTAAATGGGCCGAGCGACCTCCAAAGGCAAAGTCAACGATGAAACACCCTTTAGACACAACCACGCCGAGATTTGAACTCAGGTGGTAGTGATCTGTGATCAACCGTGCTATAAGTTTGGCTACGGAGGAATTGCTTTGTGTGTATGTCGTTGCTGCCGTTGTTGTTCTTGTTGATGTGAATGAATCACTTACAAGCCGGCTGATCTGATATCAGACCTTTTGCGTTAGTTGTTGATGCTTACGCCCTAACTATTATGTTGCAATATAAAAATATGATCTCTTTAATTTTTTTGCCCTGAGGGGAACAGAGAGAAAAAAGATGTCAACTTTTCTGACATTATTTTCTACATCAGTACTGGGATGCCACCCCCCATCTACTGTAGCACACATACACGTGCGCGTGTGTGTGTGTGTGTGTGTGTGTGAGACACTGTGTGGCTGTGGTTTACGTATCCTATAAGTATACAGCCAAATGTCAACAAAAATAAGGAAGAGTAAGACAAATAAGCCCTCGGCACCTAACAAGGTTCATAAACATCTAACTTACACGGTCTCCTCGCGATCTATTTATTGTACAGGAGTCTTAAGTACTGCAACCAACAAAGTTGCGGCTGAACACGATTACCCAGGAGTAACGTGCTGAATTGGCATACGGTGGGCTTCTGGCTCGAGTCTACCCAGTCGCAGATAGCAGTTCGTGCTTGATGCGCAACTGCATAGAATACATTGCCCGGGGGAGAAATTTGACAGCCCATCTGTCATTATCTCGTTTTTAAAGCCCGAATATTTTATCAAACTGTTTACGGCGACGTCTTTATCGTAAAGAAAGAGGTCACAGCCGACTTTAGTGCCCTTAAACTGTGAACCATTTTCACTCTACGGAATGTGCATCCTCAAAATTAATAGTAAAACTCTACTACACTGATGCTGTTATGACTAAGGGTGTGTTCCATTGGATACACGCGCAATCGTATCTGCATCCATACATTGTATGGCTTGATGAAAAACCTTAATTAGCCCATGGTATTAAAAAAGGATTGTGACTACTGGGTGTACGGCACTGTATTTGTTCAACACATCATCTTACCAATTATGGCAAGCAAGATTCAGTTCAAGTACAGAATTAATGACGTATTTGTACTTACCTACATGAACTACTATACTTCAATTAAGAGTTGTACTTGCCCTAGCAAGGGTTTTGTATTTGGAATAAGTATTAATTCGGTGAAAATTTGAACTTGCGAAGTACTGTGCGAAATAGCTTTTGTGAAGTTGATTATTATTAGGTGCTTATGGTGTTTATAGCGAAGACATAGAACCACCTCTGCTAATTCGACAAAGTGACAATGTGTAATGATTGTGGAACCTCAGTACACTTTGACTCTACTGTTTGGAGTCGGTTAACTTGCTCACTCCTGGATATGGGCATATATATATATATATATATATATATATATATATAATGGTGATTGATGTTTACGGCCATAGTTGTACACATGATAGGCTAAATGGGCCGATCGACCTGCAAAGGTAATGAGGTGATGTTAAGAATGAAACACCCTTCAGACATGCCGATGTCCAGATTTTAATTCAGCTGGTAGTACTATTTGATCGACCGCACTACCAGTTAGACCAAGGAAAGACTCACTCATTCACTCACTCACTATATATATATATATATATATATATATATATATATATATATTTATCAGATAGCCTTATTTACTCAACACTGATGGGGAGGTATTCTTTCAATTGTGACAACTGCTGCTGTTTGCGTCAGTACCATAATGTTTCCAACAATTTGAGTGTATGCAGCTTAACGTAACTGATCGGATAGACATAACGCTACATGAATTGAAAGATTATCAACAGCGTTGTGCTTCTGAAACAGCCTGAAAATCTTCGTATCCTCAACATTAGTTTTCCATAGCACTCTGGTGTCAAGAGTAACTGGTATTACCAACCAAAACGGATAACTAGACAAGTAACAGTAAAAAATGTTTAGGATAGATTGAATAAACAGAAAAAAATAGGCTATCCTCTGGAAAGGATGAAAACAAACTCATCGAAGCACATAAAGATTAAATATTATAATGTTAAATAATTATAGCTAGGTACATAATTAAGGATGTATCGTATAATGGAGATTGACTGTTAATTAAGAGTAATTTGCATTATGCGTGTTGTTATCCCGAAGATAAGCTCGCTTTAACCAGTTTTCTTTCTTTTTTCATCTTCTTTTAATCTTACTATTATCACGTAGAGGACAAATTTAACACGTTAATGAAACGCTTTAATGCGCCAGGTAACAGCGATAATTTTTTTTCCTATATTAATTTCATATTCATAGATAAAACCACGTAAACAGTGGCACTGGGTTAATAATATATTATATGTTATAAAATATTCTTTAATATAAGCATTGGTATTGATAATTGAACCAAATAAGCCACGCCAGCACTCGAGCGAGAGTCAAATATTACTAATTTTCACGCGATGCCGAGGAAGTAATTTAAATATAGTTTGAAATATTAAACATTTTATGGAATTATTTACTGTGTAAATAGAAATAGGACATTGTTCAGTATCGCAATTAGTAGCACATTATCCTTCGGTCTTTGAATTAGTTGGCTTTAGGTATTTCTAAGGGGATTATCCCAGATGAGACTTGGCTAAATGTCGCAATCATCTACTTAATCACTCATTCACTCATTCACTTACTCACAATTTGCTGAAAATGGTTCCCTTTAATCCCCTTCTCATCAGCACTTGTTATAGCATAACATCGATAATATTCTAAGTGGTTTTACTCTCAGATGAGAACTTATACGTGTACATACTGAATATAAGAGTACTTCCATTTGACTACGTTGCCCATGGTACTTCATCTTTAATTCCACTACTTGCACAAATCAAAAACCATTATGACGGCCAAGTGATGCCTGACGCCGAAAAACACGTAGTATAAAAAGCGGATATCTATTTATTTACATATGGATGGTCCGGAACTAGGTGTTTTCGCAGATACGGACGTGCAACGTCCAACGCCGTCATCAGCTGCCAGGTGATGATGATGATGATGGTTGATGTTTTACAGCCACTTTTGTGCAAACGGTGGGCTAAATGGGCCGAGCGACCTCCGAAGGTAATGAGGCGAAGTCAAAGACGAACCAACCTTCAGATATGCCCTCAACCGAGATTCGAACGCGGGAGTATGATGCCCATATTTACTCATTACAGACCCACAATCCACAACGCTTGGTCAGCATTCAACATCAGGTTGTCAGCTTGTATTCGCATCAACCGATTAACACGTGAAAGGTAAGCGATTGGTTATAGCGGATTCGAACCGAGGACCTGCTAGTTTTTAGGAAATCACATTTATCGCTGTAACAGGTCCACTTGAATAAGCACGTTTAATTTTCATTAGCCTGCAGTATCTATCTATTAGATCCTTAAATTGCTGTCAGCGTTCCGGGTCTAATGTCTGTCATATCTGTACAATGCAATGCGACCTAAGGCGAGTAAGCCACCCACGGATCGTCCTACACACACACACACACACACACAAATACACCCGTGTTCAAATCTCGATGTGGGCATATCTGAATGGTGTTTCATCTTTGACTCGCTTCATTATCTTTGGAGGTCCCTCAGGCTATTTATTTAGCCTACCAAGTAGACAAAAGTGGCCGTAAACTTCAATCATCTATAAAGGACACCGAATTGAGTCATATTACGCCAACCTACCAAAGTCAGTTCGTCATAAAATATGAAAGCAATTCGGAGAAAATATAAATACTACAAGTTTGTTGATTACACGCCTAATACTAGTGTGTCAACAAATAAAAATCAACAATAACAAGTTATAGCTCAAAGACAATAAAAAAACTTAAAACTTCGGGTATTGAGAATGATGGTGCACTGATATTTTGTGGTAATACAGTTGAACCACGCGTGGGGACAACATGGGAATATTTAGTCCATAACGCGGAGTATGGTATTTCCAGAAACCTAGCTAAAAGGTTAAGACGCTCTATAGCGCATTTATTGCCTCCTTTTGCTTTAGTCCCTCCATGTACGAATCTAAGCGTTACTTAGTTCGAATTTATGTTTCATCCATAAATATATAGCATAATTCTGAATATTTATTTCATTTCCCTAGGTAGTATCTGCTCAGATACGTATCTTCGGTGTAACCAATGTCCGAAGAATTATATATATTTTTAAATACCAGTCACTCAGTCATTTTATATAACTTGAAGTATAAACTGCAAATCATAATATGTTCATGAGAACGTTATGATAACATCATCAATTTAAGAACCAACTTTCATCTGTAGGCGTTAATTGTTTCCGTCTATTACTTTGATTAGCGTTAAGCGTTTGACTTATGCGTCTGTGTGGATTTTCGTTCTATGATTTAAGGTGGTTCAAGAAACCAAAATATGAAAAACAATGTTTAAGTGTTTCTCCAAAATTCGATGATGATGATGATGATGATGATGATGATGACAACACGATCAAAGACGATAACACCACCATCACCACAACCATCAGCACCAACAACAATAATAATTATATTTAAATAGTTATTCATAATTTCATTTATTATTATTATTATTGTTGTTGTTGTTGTTATTATTATTATTATTATTGTTATTATTATTATTATTATTATTTGCCATAGCCATTTAAGAGGGTGGGCTCTTCGAGATAATATCAGAGTCGCCAGTGAAGTCACCACAAGTCACATCTGACTTTGTTCGTTCTGACAAAGAAACACTACATAAAGAATAATTACATGTAATATACAGCGGAGTAAAAACTGAAATTAAGAAATATTAATAAGACAACAACAGGCGATATTATATCAGTATCCCAATTTGATTGGACCCACGTGCTATTTTACCATAATGTCATAGTCAGGTCCACAATAATCCTAAATATGGTACCCTGGAACTAATCACAAATTTTCAAAAGAAATTAAAATATCAAGACACGACCGAGAAACAACTAACTGATCCTTTGAAACCATAGAAATTTAAGATATTGGGCAAGAAATATTTATTCTGGAATTGTGATAAACGCATTAATATTTGGGAAGCGGGAACTCTATGGCCAAGTGGAAAATAGCGTAGCAAACAATTATTTTATTCCCTATCAGATGCACAATCGAAACAATTATAACTACCAGCTATCATATTATCCCCAGGCTGTCGCTTAATCAGCACAGCCTCTATGTTGGAGTGGTTGAGAAACCTCCTCCCCCACCACTCACAGGGGAGCAGTACGGAAAGATGGAGCCGAAATACCCTAAGGGTAGTCACTGCCAGAGTGTTTTACGTCCTCAGGGGTTTTTTTAACGTCCCCCTTTATTTTAAATAATTCAGTGGAGACGGCAGCGCCATTTAACGTGGTCAGCCACCCATAATGTAGTGAGCCGAGAAATTAATCCCTGGAAAAGTTTCGACCTGTTACGGGGTTCGAACCTGCGACCGTTGGCACCAAGTGCCGGGTGCTTAACCACTAGGCCACCGGAGCTCACTGGGGGGTGGTTCCTAGACTAGACCCTAACCATATTTATAGCACTCATATGACACTTGCTACATGTACTTTCTTTTGATGTTCACAATGAACTGCTCAATTATTGATCAAGGAATATGAGTAGCTACACTGGAGGGTTCTCAATTACATTTATCAAATCAGTAGCGATGATCATACAATTTATAAATATTACTAATTACTATCAGGCTCTTCAATTATATTATTTCATGATTCACTGAAGGCTCCCCAATTGCAGTAATCCCTTCAGTAGCTGAGATCAAACAATTTAAACATATTGCTAATTACTATCAAGTTCTTTCATTATATTGGTCAAATCTTTCACTATGTCATTTTAATTGATAATGATATTATATGTCTACTATTGTCATATTGTATATGCTTTATGTGGTTTGTATGTTTTATTATATATATGTGTGTTTCTCCACTCTGTGGATGTTGAACAAAGTAAATACACCATTTACATTAATCTCTTCAGTGACTCTAAGATTAAACATAAGAGTTTTTTTTTGACCATTTGACTATATATCGCAGGGGGTTTTGACTGGTTTTGACCGAGGATGTTTTTTTCGATATATGGAGGTGCAGAAATTTTATATTTAGATTGAGGTATAATGGTTTTATTTAGATTTATGGAGGCAAAGGTATCAAAGGATGTTTAGAGTTGTCGATATTCTGCGCCAGTGCCCCTCTATATGTATCCTAACACACACACACACACACACACACACATACACACACACACACGCATACATATAATAGTGACGAGTAGGTCATAGTATTTATTGGATTTGTATGTTTATGAGGTATTTGACCCTCCAGCAAATATCACAAGGCATATTTTGCTGCGGTTGAGAAAGTTCCGTTTTCTATGCGTGGAGACCATATTTCCCGGTCCCTGCATTCAAGAAAAGTTGATCTAGAGCTATATATTCCGTGCACTATTTGCGTCTTTGGAGGCACACCGTTTAGATGTTTGGCTTGCTTGCTTGTAGTTCGGGGGAGTATCCCCAGGCTGTCGCTTGTTTGGCACAGCCTCTATGGTGGAGTCCTTCTCCGTAGAGTTTCTGTATCTGAAAATGACTTTGTAAAGTTCCGGTCCCGGACGTACCGGTGCCGAACCTTTACAAAAACTTTACTGTGTGTTTGTTTTTTGCCAGATGTAGGGATCTTTTTTAAATAAGGGTATTATTATGTGTGGCGTGGCTGTGACTTTGCGTATTACAATGACTGCTTTTTCTGTGTCGGTTAGGTTGTGTTGTGCCGGAGTTAAGAGTTGTTTAAGAGGTTGTCGGCAAGCTGGGAAGGCGGGACAATTAATTAGATAGTGGACGGGGTCGAAGTTTTGATTGCAATGTAAGCAGAGTGCTTTATTATTTGGGCCGACAAAGCTTTTTGTGTACACCCAGCAGCGGAGGCGGCGTATGTGTACGTCTGCTATTCTGTTATTTATGATGTGAATGCCGGGCACAATGGTTTTATTGTACCATGTACTTAATTTGGCTGTGTCTTGATTTGGTGTTATTTGTTTGTGAAGATATTCTGTTATTATGTGTTTGTAGGCACCTGGTGTCTGTTCTGTGGGTAGGATGTTGGTTAGGTTAGTGGCTTCGTTGGCCAGAGCGTCGGCTCATTCATTACCCTCGATATTTGTGTGGCTGGGAACCCAATGTAGAGTGGTTAGACTGCCACGTTGGCTTAATGCAGAGGCGCAGTTAATAATTTTAGTTGTGATTTCTGGATATGTTCGTGTTTTAGTTTGTGCCAGGATTTTGATGGCTGCCATCGAGTCTGAGTGTATGATTGTGTCTTCGTGTCTGTCTTGTGCCTCTCGCCATGCGAGGGCGGCGTGTATGGCGTGAAGTTCTGCTAGAGTGATTGGTGTGTGGTCGGGGAGTCTTCCACAGGGATTTCGGAGTCTCCCCCACAAAACAGGCCCAGGCAGATTTTCCCTCCTGGGGACACTGGCATCTGTGTAGATTTTA
>JAODUP010000435.1:552500-578958 GCA_025642065.1 Paralvinella palmiformis | reverse complement strand
CACCCACCTTAAATGTCCCAAATAGGGAGGAGGATTAATCATTCTGTTAATAAACAACAAATGAGTTTCATTTTGTAAGATGTGTGACGCGAATTTAGCTTCATGCTATATGATTAAATTTGAAAATTATAATTTAAGTTCTCCAGATCATTGTATTTTCTTTTTGGACAATATGCCACTAGAAAGAGAATAATATCGTAAACCTGTCCGTTTTTTATCGGTATAATTCTAATAAATATAGCTTTAAACTTGAACGATAAACTAATGGTCTACTTGGTACGGATAAGCTTAAACTGTATCCATATTTACCGACTGGTGCTAAAATGGATTATTTTATGTAGGAATCCTCTCGTTGTTGAAATATTAAATTAGTCTTAAAGGAATTCTTTACTATGTCAGGTTATAATTAGTGAAAGTCAGCTTATTGTAGTATTACGTTTTGTGAATTTTATAGCTATTAATGTCTCTTACTGTGCTTTAGACAATGAGATAATGATAGCATTTTAATGTAACGGATGATTTAACAACATCTTGAGAAGGATTGGTTTATGGTAAATTGACTTAATATTTAATACCCATTTATTCGTCATTGCTTAATTATCAAGGTTTTTTTTCGTAAATGTTCTGTTGTATTTGTATGATATAAGAAAAGGTGGTTTTCCTCTCTGAAATATCATTAACCAAACGAGATTCAGCTTATACTCATTTATCATACTGTTTTCATATTAATATGCATACCACAATATCATTGTTCTAACAAGAATTAGCTTGTTACTAAAATTATTGACTGTGCAAGATTACCTTGGAAAGGTTTTAGAATATTTATTGAATGTACGAATATATATCTGGATTAATGGTTCCTTCTCAGGTTTTAGAATATTTATTGAATGTACGAATATATATCTGGATTAATGATTCCTTCTCAGTTCTAACTTTGAACTTGCACCAGTGACAACTCAATTAGGGATAGTTGAGTGATCTATTCTCTTAGGAAAGCCAGGTATCATCATGCTGTGTTGTTACATGACCTAGAGTGATCAATAATATTTCCGGCTAGAATATTGATGGTAATCTAATTTATATCCGCGCGTCCGTTATCTACTGACTACATCCGAGTAAGAAAATGGTCTGAAAATTGACGACTTTTCAGAGAATTATAGAAGTTTGTGGAATAGCAAAGTGATGATCTGTTGATCTTGACTAATTCAAATATACACTGATTTTCACTGATGGAGGGATACACATACAAAACAACTGACTGCTTTTCTCAGTTGTCTACTATCAGGTGCCACGTGCACAAATACACACACACACACACACACACACACACACACACACACGAGAGAGAGAGAGAGAGAGAGAGATATACACACACAGACACACACACACTTTAATTAGATCCCACCACACCTAATTGCATATACTTAGGGACGCTAAATTAGGCGTAAATGAACGTTCACTTAGTGATCAACGGAAACGTTTGAGGATTAGCTGGTACGTTCGAGTAAATCATAGTATTTACTCAGGTGTGAGACGATATTTCGTTCTAGTCCAGTAATAGTCCATAGTGCAGTATTGTTACTTTGTTTTTATTTTAGTTAAATCAATTCAGTGAGTCCATACTAAGTTAGTGTACATTCTCTTGTGATGAACAAACTGTAATGTTTGTTAACATGCTGAGGGTATATAAAAGGCCTAACTTTTCAGTTAGGTTAGAGAAGAACTTCGACGCCAGACCAGTCGGACGTGTATTGATACATGGTTCATATAGGTAGGATTTATTCAGTTATTCGTACCCAGAATAAAGCTGAGGTCAGCATCTGAGGTATCGAAATGTTTTATATACAGGTTTCTTTTGGACCACAGAAAATTACTGTTGAATGTAAACTGTGTTGTCAAAATAGTTTATGATATGTATGTAGCAAGTCACCATTGAACCACACGCACGTGTTGTTTGCTCCAAGCTGAGGTATCAAATGGTATGTGTTTTACGTGCTTCCGCTTTTTGTACGTAACCTGCATGTAGCCGCTTTCCTGTGGGCGTGACATATTTGTCGCGTACGAAAAGCGAATTAGCTGGTTCCCACAGGCTGATGAGTAGACCAGACACATGCTTAGGTATACGCACACATTTATCAATATTTGGAGGTATGGAACATTTTATTTTTAGATTAATGTATGCATAGTTGTATTTAGATTTATGGAGGTAGGTTTCGAAGGATGTTTAGATATGTTGATGCTCTGTGCCTGTTGCCTCTTACTATGCACCCTAAAACACACACACTCGCAAGCAGACACCCACGCTAGTGCGCACGCACGCAGCACCCCTCCTCCTCCCCACACACAGACACACACAACCCACACACAACCCACACACGTATGGAATATTCCGTAAGTGATAAACAGTAGAAACATATGATAGGGCATAATAATTTGAAACGCACGCAGACGCACAAAGAGAGAGAGGGAGATGAAACCATCTTAATACGACTATTGGTGTCATTCTTAGAAAAGTTACTTATTCATTCTCTTTAATTGTGTTTTGTTTGTTCATTATTAATATTATTAAGACGTTATGGAGGTAGGTTTCGAAGGATGTTTAGATATCTTGATGAGCTGTGCCTGTTGCCTCTTACTATGTACCCTAAAACACACACAGACACCCACACACACGCACACACACACACACACACACACACGCGCGCACACACACACATGTTTATATATATATATATATATATATATATATATATATATATATATATATATATATATATATATATATATGTTTTCCTCTGTAAAGATTCTAATTCGATCAAGGGTATCTATTTGTCTACTAGGCTATCGGATGAAACCATTCCATAGTCTATCTCCAAGCTATGTTTCTCACTGGACGGTGTTATTTAAACCAGAGAGATGACCAAGAGCAAAGAAGAAATCAATACGAAAACCAGGAGAGCTGTCTACTGTGGTCGTTCTTATAGGAAATGTTCTCCAGTTTTGTGGAACTATCAGCAAAATACGTTTAGGTGAAATAAATCGATGATAAGATAAAATATAGACGACAAACTCATATTTTAAACAAATGTATTTTAAAATATTGTCTATGTTATTTAACCAGTATAGTCATTATTCTCATTTTCAATTTCATTCCCTGTTTCACTGGTCCAGACATTTACGTCTCATGTCTGAGTAATCCACATATAAATCATGGTTCCATTGTGTTTGTAACGTGACAGCGAACACTGCGGAATAAATTGCTACAGGACAAGGGGGCCATGTCTTGAAAATTAAACATCTTTACTTGCAACACAAGTATTCAATGGTCCTTTTCCAGAAAATAATACAGACCACTCGAATCTAAATTCGCATTTATATATTATAATATATATATATATATATATATATATATATATATATATATATATATCAGTTATAAATGTGCCTTTCTTTTCAAGAGTAATTGTTGCTGTTGATCACACAGGGAACATATAAATAAGGTTCGACAAACTAGAAGAATTAAATCCACAAACAAACAATGCCCCTGCTAGAGATTGAGGTTCGTGTTTTCTTTTTACTTATTTTGTAATATTTGATATAAAGGGTTATTGACGAGTAGGTCATTTTATGGATTTTATGCTTATAAGGTATTTGACACTCCAGCAAATATCACAAGGCATATTATGCTGGGTTTGAGGTGTTCCTTTTTCTGCGCGTGGAGACTGTATGTTTCCAGGTCCACGCGTTCTAAGAAAAGTTGATCTAGAGCTGTATATTCCGTGTACTATTTGCGTGTTTGGGGGCACACCGTTTAGGTGTCTGGCCCGGTTATCCAGCATTTAAATGACTGTTGCAGGCACAGTATGCTCTTAAGGCATGTACTCCTGACTCAGGAATAGAAACACTGCATCGAATCTCGAGAGGTGGCATTGGACACAGCTCGTGTGGTTGGTGTATTTTATATAAAAAGTTTAGTTGTATACATAATTCACCTTAGTTGTTTGTGGCAATATAATGATCTTTCCTAGGTCCAGTTATGTCCAGTTTGTACTATGACATTCAAGATTAGCTCTAATCTGCTTGTCATAAATAACATTTAAGAACTACATCAGTTAGAATAGCATAAATTAGGTCAGGTTTGAAAATGATAGTATAGTTCAAACAGTACGGAAGCTATGACGCGCTATTACGGTCTGCTTCAGCGCAGATGTCAGTCTTTTAATAGCAATTAAGCTAAACAGTTTTAATAGTAGTCGCTTCATGACGCCTGCCCGTTGTAAAAACTGATATTTGAAGACAGTGACAATTGGGTTATATAGTTTATATAGTATTGCTTTGAAGAAAATACAGTAATTGAAAATAGCTATAAATAGGGCTGCTTAGATAATTAAGCTAAACATTCTCACTACTGCCGTGATCTGACTTGGGTGTTCTACTCACAAACTCCACGGCTGTAGGTGATTCGTATTTTGATTTTGTTTGGCGGCTTAGTTATATTTTAAAGTTCCCTTTCTCTAATTTAGCGGTAGAATGCGATATTTTGACAGCTGATATTGTGCTAGGTGACAAATATTCAATGGTTCTTTCTCCAGAAAATAGTACGGACCTCTCAAAATATATATTCGCGGTTTTATATCAGTTATTAAATCTGAGTACTGTTTTCCAGTGTAATTGTTCCTGTTGATCACACAGGGAACATATAAATAAGGTTCGACAAACACCGATATGAGCTGGATTCGAACCCACATCCCAGTGTTTTGGAGTCAACAAGTTTAAACACTGCGCTATCTGTACGTCCTTACCATGACTACAGGAATAGTTTTTTCGGTAAAACATGTATAATAAGATCACGATAAACACATTTATTGGACAAATGTGTAATTGACAACTAGAAGATTGCAAAATAGTGTCAAAGCATCCTGTCAAAGCCAATATCGTATAACACTTAGTGTTATGATAACACATTCTTGACATTTTAAGATGATAATAACATTTATTGGTCAAACGTGTAATTGACACAAAAACCCATCCTGCCATTGCCATTGCCAATAATATTGTGATAAGCGTCTTTATCATTTGAATATGTAACCGAATATTATACTATTATACTTATCCCGGGGAAAGTATGGGCTGTATCCTATCGTGATTTGCGATATAGCTCATCGTTTGTTCATAATTAGATTCAGCCATTCGATTTGTTATGTGAGAAATCTCTTTCGAGTCGATAAGTCTGAAAACAAATCCAGTTCTTGTCTTGATATTTATTTTGTGGCAACATGTTTCTGTGCTCTGCAGTCTATATTGCTCATATGTCAGAACTATTAACCTTTCTTATGATCTAGCCTAACATAAAGCTATATAGCTCACGTATTGATGAAATAATCGAATCTTGCATCTATCTAAATAAAATAAAAAGACGAACACATAACGGTATCTTGTTAACTAATACAATAATTTTGTTTATATAAAACACAGTTAGAATTGTCGAACAATCGATGGTGCTTATTAGAGAAAACGATGCCGAACCGTGACATATTTAAAGCATCTTTAAAGTTTTCGAGAGATGACATATGTTTGAAGTTCTCCTGCAGCTAACTTCCAATGTACGAACTGAGGTACTATATGCAATATTACCTTATTATTTCAGCTGGTGCAAAGAAATCAGGAACAATATTTGATTATCACCGATACTCATTCGTGATGGATATTCGAGTGAGTAATGCAACATACCTTGTATACACCCTTGGAAGATGAGTTGTTCACGTTGAATTGAAACAGGCTTGAGACAGGGATAATAATAATGTAACAATACCCCCCCCCCCCCCCGAGAATAGCATAACTGAATGTGGTGCTATATAAAGCATTACCAGTATCATTGTATACTGATCCATCAGTTCACAACGAGCATGCTGTGGACCCAATACAAGACAAGTCGCCTGTACAATAGCAAGAAATCTATGTCGTCACCACACTAATGGGCTCAAATAAAACAAGTTGTTTCTTTCGAGCTAATGAGTGCTCATAACAAGATGACTAAATAACACAGAAAAGATCCGGTATTACTGACATATTTGTCACGTATTAAAGCAGATTCTTTGTATATATTTTATATATACTGAGTGAGAGAGAGAGAGAGAGAGAGAGAGAGAGAGAGCTAGCTAGCTGAATATACGGATTTGGGTGTCGGGCTTCGTTCGAACAAATGCGGAGCAAGACCATTGATTCGTAATTGACACGCGTATTGTGGATGGGCTATTCAATCAGGTAAAGTTGTTGGTCTATATTTATTCTGATCGCGTGGAAATAAATACATTTAAGATAAACAGAAACATATAGAATTGTTTATATATTATAGATATAAAGTTCCCTTTCTTTAATTTAGCGGTAGAATGGGATATGTTGACAGCTGATATTGTGCTAGATGTCATGTTTCAAAGGTTCCATGTGTTTGTCCCGAAGTCAGTTGTAATCATAAATCAACCATGTATTCCGAATTTACATATGTCTCGCCTGGATGATGTATTACCTCCATATATTATGGGATACAGCAATATGTGCCCTGCTGCCTTGTGCTATGTCTTCGACTTACAATGACATTGTACAGTTAGCTTGGCTTGTTATGAACGTTTCACATTGTTCCTCAACTTAACTATGACATTACTCCCCCTTGTTTCTCCACAATATAGGCCCGCGGTCGTGAAGAGCGTTGCTGCTGGCCAATTATATATAATCCTTCATTTTTAGCTTCATTAAAATCTGATTTATTTAACAGGAATAAATCTTTGGCAGCGCATTAACCAAGAATTAGTAGTCATGAAATGGAGAAAGATAGATAGATAGATAAATAATTAGGGAGAGAGAGAAATAGATAGATAGATAGATAGATAGATAGATAGATAGATAGATAGATAGAAAGTTAGGGGGAGAGAGAAATAAATAGATAAATAGATAGATAGATAGATAGATAGATAGATAGATAGATATATAGATAGATAGATACATAATTAGGGAGAGATAGATAGATAGATAGATAGATAGATAGATCGATAGATAGAGAGATAGATAGATAGATAGATAGATAGATAGATAGATAAATAATTGGGGAGAGAGAGAAATAGATAGATAGATAGATAGATAGATAGATAGATAGATAGATAGATAGATAAATAATTAGGGAGATAGATAGATAGATAGATAGGTAGATAGATAGATAGATAGATAGATAGATAGATAGATATATAATTAGGGAGAGAGAAATAGATAGATAGATATATAGATAGATAAATAATTAGGGAGAGAGAGAAATAGATAGATAGATAGACAGATAGATAGACAGATAGATAGACAGATAGATAGATAGATAGATAGATAGATAATTAGGGAGAGAGAAATAGATAGATAGATATATAGATAGATAAATAATTAGGGAGAGAGAGAAATAGATAGATAGATAGACAGACAGATAGATAGATAGATAGAGAGATAGATAGATAGATAGATAGATAGATAGATATGAAGAAATAGATAGATATTATTTTATTATTATACCAAACTTATAAAGCGCTCTTATCATACGTAAAGCCTGTTCAAAAGCGCTGTATGTATCTAGACTGAGAAAAATACGTTTTACGTAGCTTTAGTATAAGACTCGCATTAAATTATTGAACCACAACATAGAGCCATGCATACAAGAACTGTACTATTCTATTATAAACAAACAGAATACAGTTTGATGAAGCTAAGGTTTGGGAATGTGTTGACGTGATTGTATCCTTGGCTTCTTTGTCGATCGTTTTAAATTAATTAATTTGTGATTCATTCAAGAATTTATTGGTATTACATAACATCTTGTCATTCAGGTACTATTTCATTGTTGTATAATTTGTATACAGAGAAAAAGGAAATAATTGACTTTATTTTCTGATAAGCAGGTATTGGTTGAATTAATACTAGCCTGGTCTCTTAAATGAGGTCTTCAAATTAGAACCCTATTTCATTTAAACTCGAATAAAAATGTCAGTTGGGAAATTCAATTTAAATCTCGAAAACAGACTTTGAAATAAAAATAGAACTCAACCAGAAATTGTTGCTATTAGTAAATCTTAAGGTGTGTTAATTTATCACATCTGTGAACATGTATAAAGGTTCTAGTTATCGATATAAATAGGTTTTTTTTAAAGAATATATATATATATATATATATATATATATATGTGTGTGTGTGTGTGTGTGTGTGTGTGTGTGTGTGTGTGTGTGTGTGTGTGTGTGGTATGTCTATGTGTATATGTATGTTTACGTGTGTATGTGGTGTGTGCGTGCGTATATATATATATATATATATATATATATATATATATATATATATATATATATATATATATTTAACAGACTACACATAGTCTCAGACTTTCTAGCAATAATTGCATAATGAAGAGTTACATGTAACGTGTGTGATATTGAAAACAGTTAAAATAAATACATATCATATTAAATATTCTTTGTTAATATTGGTATATCGCCTTGTTTACCTTAATATAAACGATATACGTCTATTTGATCTCATAAATAGACCAGGTCATATGCCCAAGGATCTAAGTTATTCGCTTCATAGATTCTTGTGATAATAACGTCAACGATAAATTAAAGAGGACACATTTTCTTTATCTTCTATAACAATCTTAATCAGCTTTGAATGAATTATTATCATAACTAGACTGTGCCTATTATGCATTCCTAAATTTAGGACAGACACCGCCTATGGGTGCGTATTGATGTAGCTTAGTGATAGTGAGATAACAGTGCTGTTGTAACTATGAGATAGCACCTTTTTGTCGATGGATTGCATTTATATAACGCTTCAACTAGACAGTTCAGCAAACATTGATTTAAGTCTCTGAGAACACAGCATATTTCCTTCCTATTTCACAAATAGCTTCATTTCGGATAACATAACCAAATATCGGCCTACGCTGACACAAGACGCTATTCTATATCGCTGATTATGAAATAATGTCAAAGTGAACCGCTATATATGTGACAATGAAATACAGTGTACTTGTTAATGTCTATAAACGAATGCTGGCATTATCTCCGAAGACGACAATCTCACTGATACTGCAACCTCAGAATGTGGCCATGGTAGTTACCATGACAACGTCTTCATTTTATGTACCTTTCCTCCTAGCTACTGACAGATCAATGACGACATTATGGTATAATAAGAATATATGATGAAATACATTGGGAAAGACAGATGATCTAATAGCAAAGATGGGCTTGACGTGAATGTCCTTTTCAAAGAGTAAATTCGCGTGCAATTCAAGTCCAAAGAAATACGCCGTAATTAATAATTACAATCTTAATAATTTAACAAAAGTAATTATATAATTAATAGTTAATGTTAACGTATTACATTACTCTTTAAACATGTTTTATTATCTGCATTATTAAATATAAGTATATTAAATTATTTTCATATTTCCAGTTATTAAAAATACAACGTGGACTATTATTAAAAGTCAATCAATGGCTAAATGAATACTGAAAATTAGTTAATCCCAATTAGTCAGGATATTTTAGATATTTGTGCCATAATATTCCATTACTAGGTGAGCCCGAAATATATGTATATCGCCAGATTAAGTTACTGTTTAACGTACAGATGTTAGTGAACGATTCATTTTTGCAATATTTTCATTGTGCTTGTCATCCTAATATATCAGGTGGGGTGGCTTTATGAGTCAGCCCTTTTATTGTAATTCTTTATTTTGAGACGCCTGACATCCATTCGAATACGAATTTACACCGCGATAAAACCTGACCTGCTTAATTTGCAGACAATAACAGTCACAATGAGAGGATACAAACACAGTTCCTGTAGCATACTAAAACGATAACTATATGATTCCAATCGTTAGGAGTTCTTATTTGTGATATTGTTGTGTGATGACATAAAAGTGAAAAACTGGAGTGGATATAAGCCTATTTACTTATTTATTGTTTTATTCACACATTTTGACTTCATATCAGCTTATATGTCGTCTCTAACTGAAACAAGTTTAATAACATGTTACATATATTTCATATATCAAACAGAAACATTGAATTGTGGAAAAAAACCTGGACCCAGCAATACTAATTGATTAATATATTGTGAATGAGTACGTCTGTCTGAGTTCGGATATTGGAATTGATCGATGACATTTTCACTGTCATATATATATATATATATATATATATATATATATATATATATATATATATATATATATAAACTACGCCCATATATTGGAATATACTTTATACAAAACAAGTTTGCTGGTTAGGCAATTGGCGGAAGAAATTATCTCATATAATGAAGTACTGACTGTAATAATAATAATAATAATAATAATAATAATGATAATAATAATAATAATAATAATAATAATAATAATAATAATAATAATAATAATAATAGGGTGTCAATAGCGTTGAATTACCAGAATAGTATTGTTTTATCAATTGTCTTAATCAGGATTAGACTATGTCTTTTAAATAAAGGTAGGTTAACGTCTGTCATCGCACAACTACGAGTTTACAATTACTTATTGTTATATTTCTATATTTAACCGAATAGCGAAGATTTCTATTTGTGGAAAGTTTAGATGTCTATTAGATAAAAATAAAACTCGAGTTCTCGAACCATTAATTAATTCGAGAAAGCAAATGAGAAAATTCGAGAAACAAATGAATTTGTTTTGCATAAATTCTAGAATTTTGTTTCTTCAATCATAAATTTTATAACTGGTAACCAGATACTAGAATTTTAGAATGCTTAGTTACATTACATATAATCGATAATGGCTTATTGAGCATTAAAGGGATTTTATTAAATATATATTATTAGGTCGCTGCCATTCACCTTAAACTAGCTTATAAATATGGATAAAAACTGTGTTTATTCAATCCTAGAAATATAAATAGAGCACATATTTACTTTATTCAGATCATTTGTTTCCAACTAATTAGCCTGTAAAAGATAAATATTGTACTAGAAACGTTCCCAATGAAGCGTTCATTATTAAACGAATCAAGCTTCATAATATATAATGACATTTCCCATCAACAAATCATAATAAGTGCAAAGTCGAGTCAGAGTGAGAAAAAGAGACACCAAGGCATTAACGTAACACAAAATAACTGTGTGATGTATGTTCTCTACACTCTTTGTCCTCTCTTTATAATAAAATGGGTGAATAATAACAGTTGATGAGTGGTTTATAACTATTTAACAATACTCATCATCGTATGATACGCTTCTTCGCTTGAAGCGTTTATTAATAACGCCAAAGTTTTTTTATTATCAATTCTTTCATTATTGTTATCATAACCTTTTGGATTAAGCTTTGATAGTTTTCTTCCTAAACCACGGAGTACTGTGTTCTTCATTTTAATAATTTTGTGTAATTTGATATAGCATTGTAATAATGTATGGACAAATTAATTTAAAGCTGTTGTCAACTATAAGTGTTTTGACATTGCAACAGCAAGGGGACGACAAGCTTCAATTATTTGTTTGCAAAAATTAACCTATATTTATATATGGAGTATATATATATATATATATATATATATATTTATATGGGAGTATATATATATATGTGTGTGTGCGCGTGTATATATATATATATATATATATATATATATATATATATATATATATATATGTGTGTGTGTGTGTGTGTGTGTGTGTGTGTGTGTGTGTGTGTGTGTGTGTGTGTGTGTGTGTGTGTGTGTGTGTTGTTCTCTCTCTCTCTCTCTCTCTCTGTGTGTGTGTGTAGTAAATTTGTTTTAAAAGATAACATCACAAGTACAAGAGCAAATGGTAAAATCGTACGATTTCTGTTAGGCCAAATACTCTTGAAGGAATAGATTATATATCGAATAGGGATGTCTTACGCTGTTTAATATGAAGACCTTTGACTTTAGTACAAACTATTTAAAAATATAAATTTTTATTCATAGCTTTTGACTAAAAATAAAGTTTTTCATTTTTATCAAGAATACTTTAATTATGAATGATTTTTCGGAAATACAAGTTTAATTTAGCCGAACTGACTGATATAGTAAACAACGTTTACACATCTTGCTATCTTACTGCAATTAAATGTACCAATGATATATACAAAGTATTTGGTCAAACAATATTAAACAGTAGTGTATACTACTAATGCAAAAACAATTAGTCTTCTATATAGATAATATCCATTAAGTGGATCCTAACAACCCCTTAACAACCATGTACTTCCGATAACACACATCTCACACAAATGGAACTGTTGTCGTAGACAACAATGATATGGGTGGAAGAAATGACGTCAAGATCAGACACATGGAAGGGTGACTATCATCAAATCACAATATGCATTTATTATCTCGTGACAGTGACTGACTTGTGCTCACTGGCAAGACGTCACCAGTTGACTGCAATTCCGGCTTCAGCATACTCATCAACAAACAACTCATAAATAAGATATACCATAATAAAAACTGTAAAGAAATTTTCGTCCCAGATTAAGTTATTTCAGCTAACCTCTATGACCGAGAATAAATTATAAAAATGTGATTCAGATTTTAGAAAGGATTACAATTAAAGAATCAATCTCAGTTATAATAGAACATCCCCCTATTACAAGTTTGATAAATCGTTTAAGAAAGTTTTCGGCTATGCCCCCCGGTCTAAGTCGTACCCAGTCTGTCTTGTCACTCTATGATTTCTCTCTCTCTCTCTCTCTCTCTCTCTCTCTCTCTCTCTCTCTCTCTATATATATATATATATATATATATATATATATATCGCAGTAATATAACTTGATAAATGTACTTTTAGATGCTGTTATTTTAAGACATGACATTCAAGTTATAATGCTAATGTAGAACATAATTTCCTTAATTGATGGTTCTGCAAAAGGGATTTATTTTCTTCTAAATATATTATAACAATGTATCATGTTTTACGCCGTTTAGATGTCTGGCCTGGTTATCCAGCATTTAAATGACTGTAGCAGGCACAGTACGCTCTTAAAGCATTATAAGTACTCCTGACTCAGGAATAGAAACACTGCATCGCATCTCGAGCGGTGGCATTGGACACAGTTCGCGCGGTTGGTGTGTTTTACATAACAAGTTTACTTGTATATATAATTCACCTTGGTTGTATGTGGGAATAGATTTATCTTTCCTAGGTCCAGTTATGTCCAGTTTGTACTATGACATTCAAGATTAGTTCTAATCTGCTTGTCATAAATAACATTTAAGAACTACAATAGTTAGAATAGCATAAATTAGGTCAGGTTTGAAAATGATAGCATAGTTCAAACAGTACGGAAGCTATGACGCGCTATTACGGTCTGCTTCAGCGCAGATGTCAGTCTTTTAATAGTAATTAAGATAAACAGTTTTAATAGTAATCGCTTCATGACGCCTGCCCGTTGTAAAAACTGATCTTTGAAGACAGTGACAATTGGGTTATATGGTTTATATAGTATTGCTTTGAAGAAAGATACAGCAATTGAAAAATAGCTATAAATAGGGCTGCTTAGATAATTAAGCTAAACATTCTCACTACTGCCGTGATCTGACTTGGGTGTTTTACACCCAAACTCCACGGCTGTAGGTGATTCGTATTTTGATTTTGCTTGGCGGCTAAAACAAAAGGGACTGGTGAGACATTACACATGTCTCAGCAAGAAAAGTCGCCACTCTGGATTCAGTCCCCTGAAGAAACGTCCAGAGTTTGAATTCACGGTTCGAGATTCTCTGTGCCTGTGCCTTATTATACACAGCTAAAACACACACACACGCATACACACACACACACAAACACACACACATTCACACGCATACACCCGCACATACACACACACATAAACAAATATACTCACTCACGCACATACGGACACATACACAAACGCAAACACACATTAACTCATACACATCAATCAAAGCTTTCATTTTATTACATTTAGCCTATAAAATAATCACACTAAAACTTGATATCTGCCGTTTTGTTTGTAGTTCAAGGTTTTATGCGATTCTTATAGTTAGATTACTTAACTTGTCTTTCTCACTAGAATAAAGAAAAATAACTTTTTATTTCCATGAAGTTTTTATTAATTCTCTTTTGACGATACAAATTCTTTGTGCAAATGAAGACATTTTTTCATGACACCAGTTACCTTTTAAGATACAAGTTTCACAACAGAAATGCCATTAACCAGGAAATAATGATTGAGCAGGTATAATAAAGCGAAATTTCTGGAGTTATTAGTATGACTCGTACAACTTATGTAGATTGTTAGCTAACATTGTTATCTTCGACAAACAATAGTCTCTAGCCCATTGTACATAAACATTTCACTAAAGTAGAATCTAATATATTATGATAATGGCTGCGAATTAAGGGTATTTGTTCCAGAGATGGGGTTATCGTAATCGCAATAAAGTTTAATCGATTATGTGATGTCAGATAATAGTGATTCTTACTTGCATATGTAATATGATCGTAATTAGTATTATACTCCCTTACATTGTAGATATAATCGTAAACTTTAATTACTTTCGTGGTCACTCAGAATACTCGACTAATTATAATGTTACATTCCGCCATAATATTAAAATTGAACGTTTCTTTGGATATTTTCCTTCTAATTTGAAATATATAATTCCATATAAAACTGTTCACAACACTAATTGCACTCATTGTTTATATTTTCAGGTGATTGAAAGTTGTATAATAAAACACTCATGACGTCTGGTTAATTTAATTGCACGTACTTGGATATTTAGGCTCTTCTACCGAGCTATCCATGGAATCTATGTGAACTTATAGTTCTGTCTATTTACACCGAGCAATATCCGCTTGGAAGAGTTGTGTTAGGTGTGCATAACGTCGCAACTCTCTGTATGTCTACAGTGGGTATGCATTCACATTCTGCCGTATAAATAATTGCTTCATGGCAGCTAGCCCAAAGTGATGGATGCAAATTTAAACTTATAATGACGTTTCTAGCCACAAGATATATGGATTAGATGTCTGTAAACATTTGTTTTTATAAAATCATTTAAAAGGCATTGGGTGGCAAACATAATTGCTTTCGTGTGGTAATTACCCTATTTCTCACATCTACTTAAGTGGCTATGGATTCGCTGCATATGCTACGTCACGTAATCAACAATACTGGTTCATCTAGTCATAAATTACAGCTAAACAAACGACCGGTCTAATTTACACAGTATGGGAAGATATAATGTATTATAAATATGCAATGATCGATTAAGCGTGAATTAATCAGTTAACGTTGCGCTGACACTGATGATTCTCTATATGATACAGCAGCATACCGGAGAATAGTGGCCCGGTTATCGAGCAACCCGTACCCTATAGTTAACAAGCAGTGCATTATACTAAATAAAATATATTGTTGTCATGATGCCATACTGATATATTATTCGGTTTTTGAGATGATTAACCCTTTGTTAACCAAGTCATATTATTAAAGCGTTACATTTATGTAACCTAAATATCAAATGTTGATTGAATATAAGATACAATATGTACATTATATGTTACTAGCAGTGTTACACTATGTTTAATCTTATTCTATATTACATTTTTAAAAAGTTTTTATTTCTTTAGTAACTCTTTTTGTATTAATTACGAGCTTTTGCAATCACTCATTATTTTGCTCCATTTTTGAATACAATATTTGTCACGTCATTGTGAGCATATACATAAAGCTTAAACTGTGCAATGCCTGTTAATAGTGAGCTCCGGTGGCCTAGTGGTTAAGCACCCGGCACTTGGTGCCAACGGTCGCATGTTCGAACCCCGTAAGAGGTCGAAACTTTTCCAGGGATTAATTTCTCGGCTCACTACATCGTGGGTGGCTGACCACGTTAAATGGCGCTGCCGTCTCCACTGAATTATTTAAAATAAAGGGGGACGTTAAAAACCCTGAGGACGTAAAACACTCTGGCAGTGACCACCCTTAGGGTAGTTCGGCTCCATCTTTCCGTACTGCTCCCCTGTGAGTGGTGGGGGAGGAGGTTTCTCAACCACTACAACATAGAGGCTGTGCTGATTAAGCGACAGCCTGGGGATTCTCCCCGAACAACAAAACCAACCAAGCCTGTTAATCTGTAAATGACATTTGGTAATGTCTTAATATCATAAACATGATTAAACCCTCTTGCACAGTAGTCGTCGTTGATTTTACCCATCACTACATTACCTTAATCGTGTTTTATACAATTGGATATTTGTGATAAATATTAAGGATTAGCGATCTATTTAATTGTAAACAACTTTAGATTAGTGAAATAAATTTACCATTTCATACCGAAGTTCATTGAAGGACTCCACTTGTTGACCATTCATCCGACAAACGAAGGCCATGCACGCCTTCATTTGATATCCGGTAATTTCACCTGCATATCCATAGATCCCAAGGGCTGAAAATATTCGGAATATCGCATCACTGATCGTACGACAAGACTAAATTAGAATTAATTTTGAGCATCTTGCGATTCCCGTTTCAGAAGCTCATTAGTCGTACGTAGTGCATCATTGACTAGGATATTTCCGGAACAAACAAGATCAGATTTTCCGGGACGTGATATGCGTGATATATCAGGACATTGGACAAGAAGTTTGTTCTTCTACTGTAGTCGCCATAATTTGCAATGGTATCATTTTAAGAGAAGAAACATCTGGGAAAGACCTTCTGAATGATGATCGCAGAAACACCTTATTGTCAATAATAAATGCGTCACGATGTTCTTCGAAGTAATCATGTCGATTACTAATAGCTTCACCTGTAGGTCAAACTGGTTAATTGGCAGTACGAATCCCTTTATTTATGTATTGCATAATGATCATAATGATACTAATTATACAGATGCCACAACTATTAACCATGTCCAAATTAATATACAGTTCAAGTGTAATATTAAGATGAGATAACATCGAAGAATAACACATCGAAAAGAACATCAATAATATGTCATCAGTGTATTAGTCCAACACACTATCGTCATCATCTAAAAAAGGGTTAATAAAAATATTGATAATGTAATTTTATATCTCATATGTGCATTACAATGTCCCAATAAACCAGTGATATAATTATATGTATTTATTATCTAATATACATACATCGCATATCTTCTCGAAACTCAAAGTTTTGCAATCATTGAGTATATGACATGGTTGAGAAAGGGTTAATTATTTCAAAACCCAATAATATCCGAAAAGGGCATCAGAGCGTTTCATAATCTTGAGAAGAAGACCTTGCACTTGGTATACAATGCTGCTTGTTAAGTTTTGGGTATGGGTGGTTAGCTATTAGGGCCCCCGTTGCTGCTCCACTAATAACCTCGGCGTATTCCCCTTATACATATTCTTGGATTGGTGACAAATGTATCATTCGCCCATGAAAGTCCTATGCTGAAGTCAGAAATAGTCAATCAAGTCATTGTCATGGTGTGACATAGTCAGGTCATTTATATCAGAAACATACCAGAAAATGCGTCTGGTTCCTACGTCACATTATTCAGATTTGGGCTATATGCATCATAACCATGATTATGATCATGATTACTTTACATCATAACTGTAACAATAATCAATTACAAGCATCGTTAAATTTAATGATATTGACATTCGTAATCATTGTATTCTCACGTTATCGTAATCGTAATAGATTACTTCGGTTCTGTAATCTCACCAATTCAACAGCATACCATAGAGTGTTGTATTTAAAGAATCTTGCATCAGAGATGGCTAAATTCACTGCGATATAAATATTATGCAAAATTTATAATTTGGATGGAGCTCTGCCCACGACAAATTTAAAAAAAAGTTAAATGAGCTAGGAAATACACATATATATATTTGTATGCATTCGAGGGTGTAACTATATAGTTCCTTATAAATTTAAATCCGTAAACTAGTATTTATTGGCTTACTAATAAGCGAAATTGTATTGACAGCAAAACATAGATAACTTCTGATGTCTGCACACTTTATTAATAATGTTATTACCTAATTAAAACACTATGGTTGTCGGAATCTATTTTCTTTTGCAGGGTTTTAATATATATATATATATATATATATATATATATATATATATATGTGTGTATGTGTATGTGTTTGTGTGTGTGTGTGTGTGTATGTGTGTGTGTATGTGTAGGTATATATAAACACCATAGAAATTATGGTAGTCATTGAAAAGTAATAAACCTTAGTTGTGACAGAAAAATGTTGATTAATAAACACCAGAAATTTGTTTATCCAACCGTAAAATTTAAATGACCAGTTCAATGGATAACAAATTGTTTCGACTGCTTAGTTACATTACGCTTAGTTGGCAATGGCTTAATGGACATTAGAGGAACATGATTAAATCTAGTATTAGATTTATCCCATTCGCCTTATACTAGTTTATAAACATGGGTAGAAAATGGCGTTTATTGAATCATAGAAATACAACACGTATTTATTGTATTCAGACCATTTGTGACCAACTAATTAACTTGTTAGAGATAAATAATGGACAATAAACATGCCTATTGTATCGTTCATTATTAAGTAAATAACGTTTCATTGAATAGACTGGTATTTTCCATTACTTAAGAACGTATCTCTTAGTTTATGTTACATTGATGTCAAATATCGGAGTATTACAAAACAAAATAGAATAAGTGCTTAGTCGAGTAAGTGCACTTACTATGTTAGAGTGATAATAGGAGCCATCAAAGCGTTACATTTACACAAAATAAGTATGTGAGGTATTTCCTCTACACTATTTGTTAGTTCCTCATCGCAATAAGTGTAAATAATGACAGTCGATGAGTGGTTCATAAATATTCAACAATACTCATCATCGTATGACTCGCTTCTTTGGTTGAAACGTCAATTAATAACGCAAATGGTTTTTCGTTATTAACGTTTCATCATTGTAATTATAATCTCCTGGGTGAAGCTTCTATATTTTTCTTCTAATATACAACATAAACCCTGAAGTACTGTCTTCTTCATTTTGATTATTTCGTGTAGCCTAATACAATGTAGCAGTAATGTATGAACAATTTAATTTAACGCTTTTATAATAGTAGCTATTTTAGATTGTCGATGTTGTATTGTTATTTAGTTGTCAACAACAACAATGGCTTATACCAGTCAAAACTAAATTTAGTTGTAAATATGTTTGAATATGTAATTCGTCAGTGATTAACTTGCTATTTAGAATGGTCAACATTGCAAAACCATGTGGACGAAATCCTTCATTTAGTAGTTTAAAAAAGGAGCCTATATTAAGTCCAAATATTAAGCTCCCATTAGGTGATATATCACCCAACCTGTTTGTGTTTAACACGATTTTGACTCTCCTCTCTAATGATGATGATGATTGGTGTTTTACGGCCAATTTTGTGCACAAGGTAGGCTAAATGGGCCGAGCGACCTCCAAAGGTAATGAGACGAAGTGAAAGACGAAACAACCTTCAGAGATATACCCACGCCGGGATTCGAACACGGGTGGTAGTGATCTGTGGTGCAACACGCTACCGCTAGACCACGGAGGCGCCCCCTCTCCTCTCTAATGGAGCATTTGGTCGTTAAGGTAGACCAAGTGTTAAAATCGTGTTATTGGTGTTAGGCCAAAAACGTGTTTAGGAAATGGATGCCATACTATGTTATACTATTGTGCGGTGTTTAATATCTAGACCTTTGACTTTATAACAACCTATTTACAAATATTACGTTTATATGAATAACATTCGAACAAAATCGATTTCTATCTATTTCAGTCAGAAATATTTTAATTATAAATGGTATTTCGCTAATACCAGTTTAATTTAGCCGAATTGACTGGTAGAGTAATTAACCTTTGTTTACTATATTCTAAATTATACGGTGAGATTTACGTATCTGGCTATCTTGCTGCCATTTAATATACATTTGATATATTCCTAGTATTTGGTCAAACAATACCAAATAATAGTCTACACTATTAATGTGAAAACAATTAGTCTTCTATATAGACAACATCCATTAAATGGATAATCCATTAACAACTATTCCTTTTTATTTACACAAATCCAAAACAAACAGAACGTGTTGTTATAGACATCGGCGATGTGGCTAGCTGTATTGACATACAAGTCAGATAAATGGAAGAAAAGCCAGCATCAAATCACATACATTTGCATTGCCTCGGCACAGTGACTGACTTGTGCCCACTGACATGATGTAAACAGTTGACTGTGTTTTCGGCTTCGGAACACTCATAAACAAAATACGGTTTCCTTAAAAAAAATGTCGTCCTCGATCGAATTCTTCTAGCTAACCTCTACGACCGAGAATGTATCGTAAAATATAATCCAGATTCAGGAAAGAGTTTATCATTAAGCTAATAACAGTCTAGTTTATAATTGAATATTCCCCATTACAAGTTCTAAAAGTCTTTCCGAAGCGTTTTCGCTTAATCCCCATGATATCATTCGCACCCAGAGTCTTTCATTCATCATAACATATATATATATATATATATATATATATATATATATATATATATATATATATAATAAAATCAATTGGTATTATAATTTTAATTAATTACATTTTGGATGTTGTTATTTAAGCCACATGAAATGATATACTAATGCAGAACAATATTTTAGTAATTGTTGGCTTTACAGATACTGAGGTCTTAATTACAATATAGTATAGCAAGTTATTCAGTTGTCTCGGCTTTTCATATTTGGTTGACCTAAAACTCTTAATATTTATATATTCAGCAAAACAAACTTATCCAACATAATTAGTTTTAATTCCTTTCTGTCTTGTAAAGTCAGTTCATTCATGTAATACAAGTCCAATACGACAAAGCAGTTATTATTCTTATAATCCAAAACGTTAATTGAAAACAATTCCTATTAGAATAAGTGGTGTAATGTTATGGTAAAATTGAATTTAAATTGTAAATGAGAAATTACCATTTTCTACAGTTAACCAGTTAAAATATTTATTCAAGTGCTATTTATTGCAGGCTACTTCTTGTGTTTTTTGTTTTATTAAATTATTCATTTCAAATCTATTTTTCTTGGTTTTATCTGTGTAAGTTTAATTAGTTATGGATTTATTACTCTGTCAGAAAGAGAAATTTTGTTTTAATGTGCGGAATCTTCTTATACTGGCAATACAACCACATATATCATAAATACACACACATAGACTTGTGCACGCATACGCATGTGAACTCATACGAACACACACACACACAACTCAAAGACAAAAGGGCTAATATAAACCCTAACCAAAGGCTAGCCCGTTGTACATAAACAGTTGCAATGGTGTAGAATATAATTTATGGGGTAATAAAAATCGCTAATTGCCCTTAATAATAATCGATTATATGACATCAAGTAAAAGTGATGGTTATTTTGTCAGCATGATCGTAATTGAAATAAACTACATTGTAGATGCAATCGTAAAGCGATGTTTTACATAATCAGCAGTGTCACCGTAACATTGACTGATTAATCCAAGTTTAATCCATCATTTTGCAATACCTGCTTACTCAGTTGTCAGTTCAATATCGTTTTATTATTGGAGTCATTTTCATGATAGTGCCAGGTAAATTACAATATACAATGCAGTATATCCAGCACTATTCTGTACATTATAGCAGCCATTTGTTTAGCTGTAATTAACACTATTTGAACCAGGTGAGCTCATTATGTGACGTAGCATATGCAGCGAATCCAGAGCCGTTTAATTATATTTAAGAAATCGGGTAATTATCACATCAAAGCCAATAAATTTTGGCTGCCAACGCCTTTTTAAATGACTTTAAAACACATACTGTTACTGACATAAGTAGTTTCCCTATTCCATATATCTAGCAAGTTCTACATTAAAAGTGTTTTGGATAGAAACGTCATTATAAGTTTGAATGTATATTGATCACTTTGGGCTAGCTGTCATGCGTCAATTATTCATACAGCAGAATATGTATGCATACAGTGTAGATATAAAGTGTAGGCATACAAACCATTGGTGATGTTACACACACTGAACAAGACTTAGCCATAAGACAAGCACGTTGATGACGTCAGTACACAATATTGGCTGACGAAAAATATCCAGTGTAAAATTATATGAATATTTCTTGCGGAGAAGAGCCTAAATATCCACGTAGATGCAATTAAAATAACCATATGCTGAACGTGATGAGCGTTTTATTATATAATTGCTTTGATCAACTGAACATATAAAATGAGTGGAATTAGTATTGTCTATAGTTGGTTTGGTTTGGTTGGTTTGTTGTTCGGGGAGAATCCCCAGGCTGTCGCTTAATCAGCACAGCCTCTATGTTGGAGTGGTTGAAAAACCTCCTCCCCCACCACTCACAGGGGAGCAGTACGAAAAAAGAGAGCCGAAATACCCTGAGGGTGGTCACTGCCAGAGTGTTTTACGTCCTCAGGGGGTTTTTAACGTCCCCCTTTATTTTAAATAATTCAGCGGAGACGGCAGCGCCATTTAACGTGGTCATCCACCCACGATGTAGTGAGCCGAGAAATTAATCCCTGGAAAAGTTTCGACCTCTTACGGGGTTTGAACCTGCGACCGTTGGCACCAAGTGCCGGGTGCATAACCGCTAGGCCACCGGAGCTATAGTTTCATTTGAAATTATATCTTTTATACTAGAAGGAAAACATCAAAAGGAACCCTCACGGTTAATGTTATGATGCAATAAAACATTGTAAATAATCGAACACTCTGTGTAATGACGAGAGTAATCATCGTTGGTGATTACATCAATAATGTAGTGGATTATAATTATGATTATATTACATATGGAAATGAGATAGCAATTACTATTACCCGACAACACATAATATATTATAATTTATTACGATTATCGATTACGATTAGCCCGGGAACGAAGACCTATCGTTCGCAGCCATTCTCCTGTTATATTAGACTCTACTTCAGTCAACTGTTTATGTACAATGGGCTAGACCAGTGTTTGTCGAAGATAACGGCGTTGGCTAACACTCTACATAAGTTGTATGAGTCATCGTACAGTTCCAACCGAAACATTACTTGGAGGTTAATGGGATTTAGGTTATAACATTCGTATTTTAAAGGGTATCGGTAGTTATGGAAGAACAATATTCATTTGCAAATTACATAAAAAACAATTGCTAATTATGAAATTTATTTGGATTGTGAAACTGCTCCCCGGGTTCATAGCTGCTATCAAACGGCTTTTGTTAATATTGTATGGAGTCAACAGATAATTAGTAAAATCTTCATCAAAATTAAAATTTGTTTTTCTTTCATTATCCTAATAGCGAGAAAACGTTAAACCACAACAAAAAGGTAGCGGTACAATATATCTATTATGATTTTATAATCTAATGACAATAGTAGCTCAATTGTGTGTTTGTTTATACGCATGTGTGTCGTTCCCCTTTTATCTTTGTGTTTTGTGTTTACGTGCATGTTTGTTTGTGTGTGTGTGTGTGTTTGTTTGTCTCCCCCCTCTCTCTCTCTATGTGTGTAAGAGTGGTTGTATCGCCTGTGTGCGTGTAAGAAGATTCATTAAAAGATCATCTCTGGTTCCAACATTTCTAGAACTAATAAAACTTAGAGAAAAGACAATTGGGAAACTAAATTCGATATGAACTTTTTTTTAGAATTAAAATTCCCAACAGAAGTAGCGTGCAATAAATGGCGATTTCAACAAATATTTTAACCCCTTAATCATGTATATAATAATTTTTCATTTGCAAATAAATACAAAATGTCCATAATTGTACAGCCTTTATTTTAATATGAATTGCTTTTGATTTATTTTTTTAATCATAAGAATAAAACCTGTTTTGTTATGCTCGTCTTGTATTATATAAATGAACTGATTTTACAATACAGAACTAAGCGTTAACAAATTTTGGTGAATAAGTTTGTTTGGTGAATACATAATATTAAGAGCTTGTAGGTCAACCTAACGTGAATAACTGAGATAATTTAATATATTACTATCACATATTAAAGAAAACCCATTCCTTTTCGCAAAACAACATCCGAAAGTACATTTATTAAAATTATAATACTAGCATACTTTTTCGTAGGACTTAATTGTTGGTTATTTCGGTAATACCAACTAAATGTATTTAATATATAATATATATATATATATATATATATATATATATATATATATATATATATATATATATATGAGTTTTTCTTTATAATGTCTATAATTAATAAACATCGAAATTATCACTGGCTTCAATGCCATTCCGTACCATTGCGCACAGTTATTGGATAGTGGTTTGAATACGGAGGTAAAGGTTACTTGCTATCGGATTCACTTCTATGGCTACCGAAATAATAACAGCGCAATATGTCAAGTCCAGAGAGAAAACGCCATCGCGTTGACATTTCTCCTGCACAGAAGCGTGTCAACTAATTCCGCTAAACAGACCGTTATGTTGGATTTTTATTCTGGTCATTTATTGTCAAAATTGTTAAAAATAAATAAATACACCACGAGGTTAAAAGTGTCACAGTGGTTCCAATGGATGTTGCGTACTATTTGTGTTACATACAAGGGCATGTCTTTATCACCTAAAATTGTGTGACACCGACTACTGCTATGACACGGACTTGATATTCCGATATTCGCGTTTATCCGACATATTATCATGTGACAAACCTTGTCTGATTAATGGATTCTGACTGTATATTTATTGGTTTATTTTTTAAATAAATAAGTGTGTAAATGTAATGCCTACATGCCTCTTATTTTCACTCTGACATTGGTATTGCACTTACTTGACTTAGCATTTATTCTTATTTGTTTGGTAATACTCCGATTATTGGCATCGTCTAACATGCATTAACAGACAGGTAATGATGACGATCATGATAATTGATGTTTTACGGCCACATTTGTGCACATGATAGGCTAAATGGGCCGAACAGACAGGAAACGAGAAATATTATTATATTCAATGAAGCATGAAATATTTAATAATGAACGTTTCAATAGGAACGTTTCTAGTGCAATAGCTATGTATGGCAAACTAATTAGTTAGCCACAAACGATCAGAATAAAGTAGATACGTATTCTCTTTATATTTCTAGGATTCAATAAACAACGTCTTCTACACATGGAAATAAAGTATTATAAGGTTAATGGGAAAAAACCTAATACTAGAGTTAATCATATCCCTTTAATGCCCATTAATCCGTTACCGACAAACTCTTATGTAACTAAGTATTCCAAACAATATGATATCCATTGATAAGGTCATATCGCACGATTTTAATCTGTATGATTGAATTAACAACAATCTTCGATTCACGAATCACCCTCTTATTTGCTAAACCGAATTAATTAATCTATTTGTTTCCAATTAGAACTGAGATAAATTTGTATCACTATCATATTCTATCAACTTACATTATTTATCAGACTACAAATTAAATTCTAATCTAAGGTATTAATCTAGCGATACAGAGGAGGTGATATTAAACCAAACATGGATATGGGAAATTAATTGAAAAATAAAACACATTGTGCATTTTAAGCCGGTGTAAAATTGTAATTATCGTTATTCAATTTTCTTTAAAAAAGGACACAACCCCCTTCCGTAATTAAGAACAGTTGGGTAATATCAGTAGATATCGAGTGTTTCGTCCAAATACGACCTAAACTTCTCAAATATATTCATTTTAAATATTCAACTAAAAATTTAAACAAATAGAATTAAATAACTGTGAACTCATGTTTATGCGATTATTGATGTTGATATTTCTTTGTCTAACTGATGCATGGTCTAATCGTGATAAAACCAACTAAAGAAACAAACAAACTTGGAAGAACAAAATAAATTAATATAAATTGGCACACATTCTATTAAACAACATCCATGCCAGAGCAAGGTTTAAAATTTATTTTTATAATAATAATAATAATAATAATAATAATAATAATAATAATAATAATCGGAATAATAATCGGAATAATAATAAAAAAAAATTTTTAAAATTTTAAAAATATTATATATATATATATATATATATATTCCAAGTTGCTAACTTAGACAGACATTGTCAATCAAAACATATCAACCAAGGTTCCTGGGCTGAAATGTGTAATATATGTAACATATAATTAAATTTATTTTAGTTAGAGATGACTTATAAGCTGATATATAGGTAAAAGATTAATGTGTATGAATAAAATCGAAATAAATAAATCAATAAATAGACTGATGACATTTGATATTCTTCAGTAGTATGTTATCAAACAACATTATCAAAATTAAACACTCTTGAGTTTTAATTCAAGTAATTATAATTTTTGTATACATAATGAACTGTATTATTGTC